>WNGS01163947.1:1424061-1434281 GCA_020271785.1 Procambarus virginalis
AAGGAACAAAAAAACAGCAGGAAACCTTGCAGGAAGTATTGGTGTTAACTGACAGCTGCAATTTTGAAGCCCAGTTTGACTACTGGGTGAGGGAACTGATGTTCATGTTAGTAGAAAAGAAAATATTTTTCCTTAACCTGAAAATTTGGATTTGCTATCAGTCTTCATGGACAGTGTCAGAGTAGATTGTGAACCAGGAAAGAGTCTTTGGGAGTGAGAAAGCAAACACCAGAGAGATTGGGTGTATGGGGCCAGACGGTGTAATTACCTAGGTAATTACCTAAGTGTAATTACAGGATGGAGCTATGCTCGTGGTGTCCCGTCTTCCCAGCACTCTTTGTCATATAACGCTTTGAAACTACTAACGGTCTTGGCCTCTACCACCTTCTCACCTAACTTGTTCCAACCATCTACCACTCTGTTTGCGAAAGTGAAATTTCTTATATTTCTTCGGCATAGTGTTTAGCTAGTTTAAATCTATGATCTCTTGTTCTTGAAGTTCCAGGTCTCATGAAATCTTCCCCTATCAATTTTATAAATTCCTGTTACTATTTTGTACGTAGTGATCATATCGCCTCCTTTTTTTTCTATCTTCTAGTTTTTGCGTATTTAATGCCGCTAACCTCTCCTCATAACTCTTGTCTTCAGTTCGGGAGCCACTTAGTGGCATGTCTTGCATCTTTTCCAGTTTGTTGATGTGCTTCTTAAGATACGGGCACTATACAACTGCTGCATATTCAGCTTTGGTCTAACAAAAGTTATGAACAATTTCTTTATTATTTCTCCATCCATATATTTAAAAGCAATTCTGAAGTTAGAAAGTGTAGCATAGGTTCCTCGCACAATGTTCTTAATGTGGTCCTCAGGTGACAGTTTTTTTTTTTTATCTAGAACCTCCCCAGATCTCTTTCTTTATCAGAATTTTTTAAAGATTTCTCACATAATTATAGGTTGTGTGGGGTCTATGTTCTCCTCTTCCACATTCCATAAATGGCATTTATTCACATTAAATTTCATTTGCAAGTGGTGCTTATTTTTTTGTCCAGGTCTTCTGGTCAGGGCATGACAATCATCTAAGTTTCTATCTTCCTATTATCTTAGCATCATCAGCAAACATGTTCATATAATTCTGTATTCCATCTGGTAGATCATTTATGTAGACAATGAACATTACTGATGCAAGAACTGAACACTGTGGTACTCCACTTGTGACATGCTCGAGTCCGATACATTGCCTCTAATTCTGCCCTCATTTTTCTATCAGTTAGAAATTTTTCATCCATGTTAGAAGCTTACCTGCCACCCCTCCTATATGTTTCTGTTTCCAGATAATCGCTTATGTGGAACACTGTCGAAAGCCTTTTTTAGGTCCAGATAGATGCAGTCAACCCAACCATCTCTTTCCTGTAAAATCTCTGTGGCTCGTCATAGAAACTGAGTAAATCGTTACACAGAATCTTCCAGATCGAAAACCACACTGTCTGTCTGATATTATATCGTTTTTCTCAAGGTGTTCTACCCTTTATTTTTAATTATTTTCCCAATATTTTGACTATTACACTTGTCAATGATTCAGGTCTATAATTGATGGGGGGGGGTCTTCCCTGCTGTCAATTTTGTAGATTGGAATGTAAACATTGTGGTTATAAGCACAGTAGTATAAACTACAGGTTTAAGGATTTCATATAAAACTATTATAACAAGAAAGGGTACATAAATAAAAATGTGTAGACTATATGAAAACAGCAGTACTGTACTTGGGAAAGGACATGACCTGGGAATGCATAATTTTTGTTTAAGTGGTCAAGGCAGCAGAGGAAGGTAAAAAGTCTTAAGAAGCTGGAATTGAGAAAGGAAGACAATATCCAGTGAAACAGAAGGTATGTTCTATGAAGTCAGAAGTGGGGAACTTTGAAATTAGTGGGAAGCTAGTTTCATTGGAACTTGACAATTGGTGCTGCAGAGGAACTTGATAATTGGTGTTGCAGTGTTAACATTGTCAAAGGATTGGGCAAATTCCTTGCATTTAAGGATTAAAACCTTGTTTGAAATCATTAATTACCTATGGTAATGTCAAAATTAGAGTACATAGGAAGGTTTCTACAAAAGTAGGATATAACAGGAAGGAGATTGTCCATGATTTTTGTAGTAGATTCATTTAACCCTATGACATAATGTTTAATGAGGGTTAGTTTCAGTTTCTGAGTCATGTTAAAAACAAAAACATCAAAGCAGAAACCACATATTAAACAGTCAAATGCTAAAGATTTAGGAGTAATCATGTCAGAAGACCCACTTATTGAACAAATCCACAAGGGCCGTGACGAGGATTCGAACCCGTGTCCAAGAGCATTCCAGACGCTGCCTTAATTGACTGAGCTACGACATGGTCAAAAGGAGTTGAAACCGAAATTCTTCTGAACTTACTGGATCCTGCAGCCTTTCCGAGGCACAACCAGGGTTTTACACAACACCCCCATGCACTCGAGCTATGTCAATAGGCCGTTCTCCCTCTTCGCCCTCACTTCATTACACACTGAAATTACAATTATTTACCCCTTATTTAATTATTTATGTATTTATTTCAAATTATATATATATATATATATATATATATATATAATATATATGTATATATATATATATATATGTATATATATATTATATATATATATATACATATATATATTGTATGTATGTATGTATACATACATACATGCATACATATATATATATATATATATATATATATATGTATATATATATGTATGTATGTACCGTCTTGTATGTATGTAGGTATGTATGTATACATACATACATACATACATACAAGACGGTACATTAGGGGTTAGCAGAGAAACATAGAATTTAAGTTGAATTTACATTCTTGTAAAGCCAGTAGCAAGCATAGCATTTCGGGCAAGTCCTTAAACTAACAGATATTTTTAGATAATTAACAGTAAATTGACAAGAAATGTTTGCAGGTACTTTACAGCTTTACTTTACAGGTACAGATGATTTTAGTAGAATAATTATAGTAAATTGAAAAAAAATGTTTACAGGCACATTGCAAGAAATTTTGACATAAAGCAGATTAGAAAATACCCAATATAAACAATACTGTACACAATAATGAACAAGAATTACTAGGTATATTAGAAAACATCTCGGGGTTATACATTGGTTCACTGAAGCACAATATGAGGAGGCATTACAAGGAATGCAGTAGAATATGCACTCAATACAACAACCATGATATTAGATGATCTATGATTACAATGGTAAAAGTAATATGGCTTAGATACAGTTTGTTTAAAGGTTCTTTTAAAGAACACAATAAATTTGCTGTCACAAATGCAAAAAAAAAGTGACAGGTTGGATCACAAGAACCTTCCAAACTAGATGCCAGACCAATAATACTTTTTAAGACATTAGTGGTCTCTTGCGCGGAATAGTGTTGCACACTAACAGCCACATTCAAAGCAGGAGAAATTGCTGGCCTGGAGAGTGTGCAAAGATCTTTTCCACTAGAATCCACTCAATAAAAAATCTAGATTATCGGGACTGCCTAAAAATTGTAAATCTGTATTCTGTAGAGTGCAGGCGGGAGAGATGCATAGTAATTTACTCTTGGAAAATATTAGGAGACTGATTCCAATCTGCACACAAGAAATACACCAGATGAGACCAGAAGGCATGGCAGGATGTGAAAAATAGCCCACTGAAAAACAGAGGTGCAATAGGCACACTGAGAGAGAATTCAATCAACATCAAAGGCCCAGAACTTTTCAAGACTTTTCCTACACATACGGTGCATAACTGGTTGACTCCTTGCTGTGTTCAAAAGAGAACTAGACAAGCACCTACAAAAGATACTTGATCAGCCAGACTGTGACTTGTATGTCAGGCTGTGAGCAGTGGCATCTAACAGCCTGGTTGATCAGACCAGCAACTTGGAGTCCTGTTCAGAGACCGGTTTGTGGGGATGTTGCTCCTTGAAATCCACAGGTAGTTAACTCTAGCCTATGTGGAAGAGACCTGATGGAGAAAGTGGGAATTTTCCTGCTGGTCTGGGTGAAATGTCTATGGTGAAGAAGATAATAGTGCAGAAGATATGTAGGAAAAACACGCAGAATATTATATTATTATTATTATTATTATTATTATTATTATTATTATTATTATTATTTATTAGAAGACACAGAAGATGCAGATAAACCAATTTCTAGCATGATGACAAAAATCCATCTCAAAAGGGTAGTGTGCCGACTTCTTTATGTCATTTTTAGGAATATGGAATGATTCAAAACTCCTGTGGGTACACAGGTTAAAGATTTCATATAGAACTATTATAACAAGAAAGGGCACAAATAAAATTGCATTCTGTTCCTGAGGACTCCAGTAAACAGATGTCATCTTGAAAAAACTATCTGCATCCCTTCTGTCTGTGAGTGCCTCAGTACTTTCAGAACAACCAAGGTTGGTGCATGCAGCAGCAGCTCACACACAGCAAATCTGTGCAGATCAGGCCACATCAAGACTTAATAATATTAATAAATTAAGTAACTGCAATTATTTTGTGATGATAGTGTCATAGATGATCTTGACTGTAATAAAAACTATGTACAAGGTTAACATTCAGTGAACACAATGATAGCTATGGGTTCACAGCAGAAAGCAGATATTCACAGCACACAGCCACAGTTTCTTATACTGTACTGTATCTATGCATCATGCAACATGACCCCCATGTTCCTTTAGAAAATAATCTTGAGGAAAATTATTCATATTCATGATTTAGCAACAGTAATCTGACAATAGCAGTGTTGTGGCTAGAATTAGTGATGTGTGTAGTATACTGAAGGCATTTTACTGTGTCAGGGGATCTGTTGGCATCATCTGGTTGTAGTGCGTGGCTGTATGCTGTGCTAATATTTCATTACCACACCCACCAGAATTACTTAGTGGTTCGTTATGGTTTATAAAAAGTTAGCTGTATATGATGTATGTATATAGAGTGTAATAATGGCAAAAACTGTGTTTTATTGTTCAAAGAATATAATATTGCGTGCATGTTAGTGTGTAACACAAATACACGCATATAATACACAAATACATGTAGGGGGAAACCCCTACGGCTCCCCGGAGCTTACCAGGCTGACATGTATGTATTAGACCGTGGCATCAGTTAATTGGAATTCTTGCCTGCTGGGGACCTCGAGCCAGAACCTGGCCCTCTCAGAGAGGCACGAGGAGCAATGGGCTATGGAAACCCCTATGTACTGTATTTGGAAGCATTCCATGTCTGCCATCGACCGGGGTCTGGCACCCAGAGAGGTAGGCATAACAAAGCAAACCCGAACAGAGAGGCAAAACTCCCAAACTAAAACAAACAAACAGTAAACGTCACTAACTCCGTCACGCCAATTGTCCACACAGCCCTCCCCACGACGGCCGCTACGGCATTCAGTTCCTTGGCTGATGTGGACAGTGACGGTCATCGACTCTGGCCTCTGACTCTTGCAGTTCTGTGCCTTGATATTGAAGTTTGGGTACAGGCGGCTTTGACGTTGCATGCTCAATATCGGTTGCTACAGTATGTTAGTTTGGTTACTCTTCTGGATGCCCCAAGGCTGCTGCACTTGGTGCAGCCCAAGGGACCCGGACTTGGGGGGCATTAGCGCTTCGACTTTGGTTTTGTCCACACTCTCATGTCCTTTCCCAGTTGGTGTTGTTAGTTCTGCTCTTCCCCCCCTTTCAGATACCACATACTCACATCAAAAGTTCATTGAAGTGCAAACTAACATAAAAACCTATAATAGAATTAAAAAAGGTCAAGTGAGAGGGGTTATTCAATAAATTCAGTTTAATAATAAAAGAATAGATTAGAATAAATAAACATGAGACTTACAAATATTCAATGGGAACTGTTCAAAGTAATAAAAATCCCATGCATGGAATAGTACAACTGACTGCCAAAGCACATAGTCTGTCCAAAACATGTCCCTTTGCAGAAAGCCAGAAAGAGAACCAGCTTAGAAAGAGAACACAGATGACACTGCAAGAACAAGAGGTCATAGATATAAACTAGCTAAACACAGATGCCGAAGAAATATAAGAAAATTCACTTTCGCAAACAGAGTGGTAGACGGTTGGAACAAGTTAGGGGAGAAGGTGGTGGAGGCCAAGACCGTCAGTAGTTTCAAAGCGTTATATGACAAAGAGTGCTGGGAAGACGGGACACCACGAGCGTAGCTTTCATCCTGTAACTACACTTAGGTAATTAGAAGAAGGAAAAAATAATAGAAATATTTTACGCAGACACGACTATCCCTACAAGGAAAGAATAATTTAAAAGTAGACTGAAGAAATAGAAAGAGACTGAAGGAATCATGTCAGATTGAAAAAATGAAATTAGGACAGAAAGTCATACAAGATACAAAAAAAAAAATCCAAATATTTCTTCACATGCAAAATCAAAATAAAAAACCCTCTTTCAGTATTGGACCTATGCTTAGAAGTGAAGGTTCGTTCATACAAAGAGCATGACAAAGAATTTAGTGAAATCATAAAAAACTAGTATAACGATATGTTTAGCAACAATAAGCGGCATGAAAGTGGAAGATCTGGAAAGCTTCTTTATGCATAATATCTAAACCCCCGAAAATACAACTGATATCAACACTGCAGATTTTGAAAGAGAAATTGACAGCAAGCCCCTGCACTTGGCCCTGAGCCCAGAATCCTGGAACTCAGTACAGTATTTATAAAGAAATGCAGCGTGCCAGTAAAGAAATACTAGGTGAGTACAAGCACTCAGTGTAGTATGGAGAAAAAGCTTGGACACTGGGTGATACCAGAAGCACCTATGTCAGCAGATATAGCTTCCCTACACAAGGATGAGAGCAATGCATTGCCTAAGAATTATAGACCAGTTGTACTACCGTCCCCTTGTAATAATTTTTGAGAGAGTGATCAGAAGACCGGATCTCCAGTTTTATGGAGACCAATGACCTCCACAACCCCAGCAAACATGGATTTAGAGTGGGAAGATCATGTCTTTCTCAGCTTATTTATTTATTTAGTTATATATAGTATACAGTGGTATCTCGGTTTAAGAGTTTAATCCGTTCCTGGAGACAGCTCATATTCCGAAAACTCGTAATCCGAAGCTAATTTCCCCGTAGGAAATAATGAGAAATGAATTAATCCGTTCCTGACTACCCCAAAAACCTCACTTCAAACTAAATTTTATACCTAATTCATCTAAATAAACCTACAAAACTATGTTCAAGTTATTACTTACCCTTGCTGATGAATGCTGTAGGCGTATGGAAGGTGGTGAGAAGTGGGGAGGAGGAGAGGTGTGGTGGATATGGATGACACTATGACACAATGACACTGGATACCACTTCTTTTTCTAAATTTCTCAAACCATCCCCTGCTTGCCTTAAAGTCTAACGTATCTGCACTCGTTCCAGGGGTTTTCTTTACAAGGTCTTCATGCAATACCCTGGCTTTCTCACAAATGATGGCCTCTGAAACACTATCACCTGCTAACTCCTTGTTGTGTATCCAAATTAATAACAACTTTTCCACTTCTTCAAGTATTTGTGGTCTTTATTTCGTGATCGTTCTTACGCCTTTTGCCACTTTAGCACTCATAATGTACTTTTTCTTGTTAAGTAGAGTGCATATCGTTGACGTGGCTTTGTTGTACTGCCTACAAAGTTCTACAACACGTGCTACCATTTTCATGCTTCCGAATGATCTCTTGTTTTTCCTCTATTGTCATCCTCACATGTGCTTTCTTGCCTTGATCCTTACCACTGGCTTTCTTGGGACCCATGGTGAGATATATAATAACAACTTTTATGGTCAAATGACCAAAAATCCAACAAAACACTGAAATTCTGGGTGAAGAATTGACGTGGGATAGTCACTGGGCGCCAGGCACTGGTAAACGTGAGGGGTGAGGGGAGACGATCGCCGTACCACCACGCACTAGTTCGGCCTGTACACGTATCAACAAACTCGGATTTCGAGGTAACCCTTGCCTTCCGAGGCACATTTTCCGAGGAAATCCTGCTCGTATTCCGAAAAACTCATATACAGGGACACTCGTATTCCGAGGTACCACTGTACTTACCTATTTGTACTTACCTATTTGTGCTTGCAGGATCGAGCATTGACTCTTGGATCCCGCCTTTCCAGCTATCGGTTGTTTACAGCAATGACTCCTGTCCCATTTCCCTATCATACCTAGTCTTAAAAGTATGAATAGTATTTGCTTCCACAACCTGTTCCCCAAGTGCATTCCATTTTTCCACTACTCTCACGCTAAAAGAAAACTTCCTAACATCTCTGTGACTCATCTGAGTTTCCAGTTTCCACCCATGTCCCCTCGTTCTGTTATTATTACGTGTGAACATTTCATCTATTTCCACTTTGTCAATTCCCCTGAGTATTTTATATGTCCCTATCATATCTCCTCTCTCCCTTCTTTTCTCTAGTGTCGTAAGGTTCAGTTCCTTCAGTCGCTCTTCATATCCCTTCCCTCGTAACTCTGGGACAAGCCTCGTCGCAAACCTCTGAACCTCTGTGTAATTACCTAAGTGTAATTACCTAAGTGTAGTTACAGGATGAGAGCTACGCTCGTGGTGTCCCGTCTTCCCAGCACTCTTTGTCATATAACGCTTTGAAACTACTGACGGTCTTGGCCTCCACCACCTTCTCCCCTAACTTGTTCCAACCGTCTACCACTCTGTTTGCGAAAGTGAATTTTCTTATATTTCTTCGGCATCTGTGTTTAGCTAGTTTATATCTATGACCTCTTGTTCTTAAAGTTCCAGGTCTCAGGAAATCTTCCCTATCGATTTTATCAATTCCTGTTACTATTTTGTATGTAGTGATCATATCACCTCTTTTTCTTCTGTCTTCTAGTTTTGGCATATTTAATGCCTCTAACCTCTCCTCGTAGCTCTTGCCCTTCAGTTCTGGGAGCCACTTAGTAGCATGTCTTTGCACCTTTTCCAGTTTGTTGATGTGCTTCTTAAGATATGGGCACCACACAACCGCTGCATATTCTAGCTTTGGCCTAACAAAAGTCGTGAACAATTTCTTTAGTATATCGCCATCCATGTATTTAAACGCAATTCTGAAGTTGGAAAGCGTGGCATAGGCTCCTCGCACAATATTCTTTATGTGGTCCTCAGGTGATAGTTTTCTATCTAGAACCACCCCTAGATCTCTTTCTTTATCAGAATTCTTTAAAGATTTCTCACATAATATATAGGTTGTGTGGGGTCTATGTTCTCCTATTCCACATTCCATAACATGGCATTTATTAACATTGAATTCCATTTGCCAAGTGGCGCTCCATGTACTTATTTTGTCCAGGTCATCTTGAAGGGCATGACAATCATCTAAGTTTCTTATCCTTCCTATTATCTTAGCATCATCAGCAAACATGTTCATATAATTCTGTATACCAACTGGTAGATCATTTATGTAGACAATAAACATCACTGGTGCAAGAACTGAACCCTGTGGTACTCTGCTTGTGACATTTCTCCAGTCCGATACATTGCCTCTGATCACTGCCCTCATTTTTCTATCAGTCAGAAAATTTTTCATCCATGTTAGAAGCTTACCTGTCACCCCTCCAATATTTTCCAGTTTCCAGAACAACCTCTTATGTGGAACTCTGTTGAAAGCCTTTTTTAGGTCCAGATAGATGCAGTCAACCCAACCATCTCTTTCCTGTAATATCTCTGTTGCTCGGTCATAGAAACTGAGTAAATTCGATACACAGGATCTTCCCGATCGAAAACCATACTGTCTGTCTGATATTATATCATTTCTCTCCAGGTGTTCTACCCATTTAGTTTTAATTATTTTTTCCAATATTTTGACTATTACACTTGTCAATGATACCGGTCTATAATTAAGGGGGTCTTCCCTGCTTCTTTTGTAGATTGGAACTATGTTAGCCTTTTTCCACACATCAGCTACAACTCCTGTAAACAGGGATGCCTGAAAAATCAGTTGAAGAGGAATGCTGAGCTCAGGTGCACATTCTCTCAGAACCCATGGTGAAACTCCATGGACCAACTGCTTTGTTCTTATTTAGCTCCTTGAGCATTTTTTCACTTCAGCTCTAGACACCTCTATGTGCTCTATGTGTGTCTCTGGAATTCTTATTGTATCTGTTCCCTGAC
>WNGS01163947.1:1443312-1457463 GCA_020271785.1 Procambarus virginalis
GGACAGTGACGGTCATCGACTCTGGCCTCTGACTCTTGCAGTTCTGTGCCTTGATATTGAGTTGGGTACAGGCGCTTTGACGTTGCATGCTCGATATCGGTTGCTACAGCATGTTAGTTTGGTTACTCTTCTGGATGCCCCAAGGCTGCTGCACTTGGGTGCAGCCCAAGGGACCCGGACTTGGGGGGCATTAGTCGCTTCGACTTTGGTTTTGTCCACACTCTCATGTCCTTTCCCATTTGGTGTTGTTAGTTCTGCTCTCTCCCCCTTTCAGATACCACATACTCACATCAAAAGTTTCATTGAAGTGCAAACTAAATAAAAACCTATAATAGAATTAAAAAAAGGTCAAGTGAGAGGGGTTATTCAATAAATTTCAGTTTAATAATAAAAAATAGTTGGAATAAATACAGAGACTTACAAATATTCAAAGGGAACTGTTCAAAGTAATAAAAATACCATGCATGGAATAGTACAACTAACTGCCAAAGCACATAGTCTGTCCAAAACATGTCCCTTTGCAGAAAGCCAGAAAGAGAACCAGCTTTAGAAAGAGAACACAGATGACACTGCAGAAGGAAAAAATAATAGAAATATTTATTACGCAGACACGACTATTCCTACAAGGAAAGAATAATTTAAAAAGTAGACTGAAGAAATAGAAAGAGACTGAAGGAATCATGTCAGATTGAAAAAATGAAATTAGGACAGAAAGTCATACAAGATACAAAAAAAAATCCAAATATTTCTTCACATGCAAAATCAAAATAAAAAACCCTCTTTCAGTATTGGACCTATGCTTAGAAGTGAAGGTTCGTTCATACAAAGAGCATGACAAAGAATTTAGTGAAATCATAAAAAACTAGTATAACGACATGTTTAGCAACAATAAGCGGCATGAAAGTGGAAGATCTGGAAAGCTTCTTTATGCATAATATCTAAACCCCCGAAAATACAACTGATATCAACACTGCAGATTTTGAAAGAGAAATTGACAGCAAGCCCCTGCACTTGGCCCTGAGCCCAGAATCCTGGAACTCAGTACAGTATTTATAAAGAAATGCAGCATGCCAGTAAAGAAATACTAGGTGAGTACAAGCACTTAGTGTAGTATGGAGAAAAAGCTTGGACACTGGGTGATACCAGAAGCACCTATGTCAGCAGATATAGCTTCCCTACACAAGGATGAGAGCAATGCATTGCCTAAGAATTATAGACCATTGTACTACCGTCCCCATGTAATAATTTTTGAGAGAGTGATCAGAAGACCGGATCTCCAGTTTTATGGAGACCAATGACCTCCACACCCCAGCAAACATGGATTTAGAGTGGGAAGATCATGTCTTTCTCAGCTTATTTATTTATTTAGTTATATATAGTATACAGTGGTATCTCGGTTTAAGAGTTTAATTCGTTCCTGGAGACAGCTCATATTCCGAAAACTCGTAATCCGAAGCTAATTTCCCATAGGAAATAATGAGAAATGAATTAATCCGTTCCTGACTACCCCAAAAACCTCACTTCAAACTAAATTTTATACCTAATTCATCTAAATAAACCTACAAAACTATGTTCAAGTTATTACTTACCCTTGCTGATGAATGCTGTAGGCGTATGGAAGGTGGTGAGAAGTGGGGAGGAGGAGAGGTGTGGTGGATATGGATGACACTATGACACAATGACACTGGATACCACTTCTTTTTCTAAATTTCTCAAACCATCCCCTGCTTGCCTTAAAGTCTAACGTATCTGCACTCGTTCCAGGGGTTTTCTTTACAAGGTCTTCGTGCAATACCCTGGCTTTCTCACAAATTATGGCCTCTGAAACTCTATCACCCGCTAACTCCTTGTTGTGTATCCAAATTAATAACAACTTTTCCACTTCTTCAAGTATTTGTGGTCTTTGTTTCGTGATCGTTCTTACGCCTTTTGCCACTTTAGCACTCATAATGTCCTTTTTTCTTGTTAAGTAGAGTGCATATCGTTGACGTGGCTTTGTTGTACTGCCTACAAAGTTCTACAACACGTGCTACCCATTTTCATGCTTCCGAATGATCTCTTGTTTTTCCTCTATTGTCATCCTCACATGTGCTTTCTTGCCTTGATCCTTACCACTGGCTTTCTTGGGACCCATGGTGAGATATATAATAACATCTTTTATGGTCAAATGACCAAAAATCCAACAAAACACTGAAATTCTGGGTGAAGAATTGATGCGGGATAGTCACTGGGCGCCAGGCACTGGTAAACGTGAGGGGTGAGGGGAGACGATCGCCGTACCACCACGCACTAGTTCGGCCTGTACACGTATCAACAACTCGGATTTCGAGGTAACCCTTGCCTTCCGAGGTACATTTTCCGAGGAAATCCTGCTCGTATTCCGAAAACTCATATACAGGGACACTCGTATTCCGAGGTACCACTGTGTGTGTGTAATTACCTAAGTGTAGTTACAGGATGAGAGCTACGCTCATGGTGTCCCGTCTTCCCAGCACTCTTTGTCATATAACGCTTTGAAACTACTGACGGTTTTGGCCTCCACCACCTTCTCCCACCACCTTCGTGTGTAATTATTACCTAAGTGTAATTACCTAAGTGTAGTTACAGGATGAGAGCTACGCTCGTGGTGTCCCGTCTTCCCAGCACTCTTTGTCATATAACGCTTTGAAACTACTGACGGTCTTGGCCTCCACCATTTTCTCCCCCAACTTGTTCCAACCGTCTACCACTCTGTTTGCGAAAGTGAATTTTCTTATATTTCTTCGGCATCTGTGTTTAGCCAGTTTATATCTATGACCTCTTGTTCTTGAAGTTCCAGGTCTCAGGAAATCTTTCCTGTCGATTTTATCAATTCCTGTTACTATTTTGTATGTAGTGATCATATCACCTCTTTTTCTTCTGTCTTCTAGTTTTGGCATATTTAATGCTTCTAACCTTTCCTCATAGCTCTTACCCTTCAGTTCTGGGAGCCACTTAGTAGCATGTCTTTGCACCTTTTCCAGTTTGTTGATGTGCTTCTTAAGATGTGTGTGTGTGTGTGTGTATATATATATATATATGTGTGTATATATATATATGTGTGTATATATATATATATATATATATATATATATATATATATATATATATATATATATATATATATATATATATATATATATATAATACATACATACATACACAAGAAGGTACATTGGTTTGTAAGAGTACATAGCATGACGTGTTTACATTCTTGTAAAGCGGTAGGCTGAAAAGAACTCGATGTTTGAGTGCACCTAGTAGTTTGGCACTCGTTACTCTTACTCGAAATGCTCGTAAATGGAGTCGCTCGTCACTCGAGGTTCCACTGTATATCAGCACTCTAGCTTCATGGAGTCTCCAAAGCTTACCCAGAATTTAGAGTTTCATTACAGTTATACACTGTAACCAGTTATACACTGTAAATCAGTTATACACTGATTTTTCAAGTTTTATTTGTTAATTTTTCATTTCAAATTGGGAGTAATACTTAAAAGTTTCACATACTGTATTATATAATGTGTATAGCTCTAACTTTTGGTGAAATAGTTTTTTGATTGATGCAAGAATTAGTTATAAATTTTTAAATGTATAGATTTTGCGGTTAAAGGTTATTTTATATCAACTAAACAAAACTGAATAAATCATTCTCATTTATGAAGTTTAGATTCTTTTATCATTGATCAATGGAACATTTATTTTTCATGATATGGCACATTAAAACATCTTTTTCCAGGTATGAATACACTACAATATATAAAGGTCAACTAAACAGTATTATGTTTAGTATAATTTCACTGGTAATTTCTATAGATAAGGCATTTATGGATTTTACATAAGCATTTCTTGTACTGTATAACAGTTGTGAAGCAGTAAAGGCTTCGTTTTGCCAATGTTTTTAATTTCACTTTATGGCTTTCTTTCAGGTGTGTCCATGGCATTGTCATCAATATCTGCATTCTTCATATGGTTTCTTGACAGTAAAATTGGTGTAATTGTGTTTGAAGCTGTATTTAATTTTATTTTTATATCTGGTTGGAATGCCCTTGATATTGCGTCAACTGAAGCTTTTCCCACTCATATCAGGTACGTAACTTGAAAGTTACTTATTTCTTAGATCTTTTATACATCAAAATGCCACTGAAAATAAATAAAAGATTATGGATGAAAATGTATGCAGAAGCAGAGATAATATTATTATGGTTTTTCTTAAAATTTGCGAGTGTGTAATTACCTAAGTGCAGTTACAGGATGAGAGCTACACTTGTGGTGTTCTGTCTTCCCAGTACTCTCCCTTGTTCTGGTCCCAATCATTGTGTTCCCTTGTCCTGGTCCCAACCACTGTCCCCTTGTCCTGGTTCCAATCATTGTCCCCCTGTCCTGGTCCCAATCATTGTCCATTTGTCCCAGTCCCAATCATTGTCCCCTTGTCCCAGTCCTAATCATTGTCCCCTTGTCCTGGTTCCAGTCATTGTCCCCTTGTCCTGGCCCCAGTCATTATCCCCTTGTCCTGGTTCCAATCATTGTCCCCTTGTCCAGGTTTCAATCATTGTCTCCTTGTCCCCTTGTCCTGGTCCCAATCATTGTGTTCCCTTGTCCTGGTCCCAACTATTGTCCCTTGTCCTGGTCCCAATCATTGTCCCCTTGTCCTGGTCCCAGTCATTGTCCCCTTGTCCCAGTCCCAATCACTGTCCCCTTGTTCCAGTTCCAATCATTGTCCCCTTGTCCTGGTCCCAGTCATTGTCCCCTTGTCCTGGTCCCAGTCATTGTCCCCTTGTCCTGGTCCCAAGCATTGTCTCCTTGTCCTGGTCCAAATCATTGTCCCCTTGTCCTGGTCACAATCATTGTCTCCTTGTCCTGGTTCCAATCATTGCCCCCTTGTCCTGGTCCCAGCCATTGTCCGAATGTTCTGGTCCCAGTCATTGTCCCCTTGTCCTGGTCCCAAGCATTGTCTCCTTGTCCTGGTCCAAATCATTGTCCCCTTGTCCTGGTCACAATCATTGTCTCCTTGTCCTGGTTCCAATCATTGCCCCCTGTCCTGGTCCCAGCCATTGTCCGAATGTTCTGGTCCCAATCATTGTCCCCCTTGTCCTGGTCTTAACCATTGTGTTCTCCCATCCTGGTCTGAGCCATTGTGTCCATGTTCTGGCTGTTGTCAGTCACCATGTTGGAACCTTGGTGCAGTTTCATTGGTATGGAGCTATCCAGATCAACTAGCAACAGGGAGCCACCTTGAATTTAACAGAAAGGCACATTTCATTATAGTCAGTGCTGAGTTTTTGGTGTCGTTTTTACCAAATAGTACAGGAAATGTAGAGTTTTAAACCTCAATATCCAATGTCCAGCAACCATCAAAGTATGAGCAATTTTACCCAATGAGAAAACATGAATTTTATTATTATTCCTTTGCATAAAAGACACAAATTTGTAAGGGTTTTAATTTGACAAATTATAACACTGCATTTATTTAATTTTTTTTTACTAACTCTGTTCCTTATTTTTACAGGACTACAGCATATGGTTTCCTTAGCGCTGCATCACGAATTGCTGGAGTTTTGGGGTCACTGTGTTTTGGTCAGTTTATTTACTCTAGTCGGGCAATTCCTATGCTCGCTACTTCCGCAGTCCTAATGATTGGGGCTATTGTCTCCCTTAAACTCCAAGAGACCAAAGATAATCTTTTATAAATAATTTTTTATTATGATTAACTTCTTGCAAGGAATACTTACTTGGCAGGTTATATAAGAAATTCCCCTAATGTTGATATAATAATATCTGAATTGTACAACTAATTTTTTGGTGCAGTTTGTTACATTTAGTTCATAAAGATATGGATTTTAACATTACAAAGTCAGGAATTGTGCATGGAACTTAATGGACACAATATAAAAACCTGCAGATGAGCACCCCACAATTGTTTGTTTTTAACTCCCAAAAATTAAATAAATAAACTTATAAATTAAAACAGTGTAACCTCACTTGAACAGATAAATTGGAAATGAACCTGTTCTAGCTCGCTAAGAATTATATTTCATCATTCATTGAGCCATTGTTTATTAATGTGCTTTCTAGGGAGGGAGCCACTTGGTGGGCCCCTGGAGCCCTTGGTGGGTTCCTGGAGCCCCTTGGTGGGTTCCTGGAGCCTCTTGGTGGGTCCCTATACTGTGTGTCTGTACAGCCTACACACTCACTTTGTCACAAAAGGATCTTGAGAGTCATAAATACCTATTGGAGTCCAGAGACAAAATCTAGTGCACTCAATAGAGGCACAGGGAGCAGGAGATACTAGATCACTCTAACCAAGAAGAAAACCCTCCATAAAAGTAGAGCAAACTAAAACATACAACTGCCATAAAAATAAAACCAAAACTGAAGCTAAAGACACAAGTTAGGTCATTAGACCACTAGTTACACACTCCCCACACCATATGGTGTCAACAAGAGCTCAGGGATCAATTGGAAACACTCAATAGTTAAGTGTCTGGTGCAACTTGACATTATGTTTATTTCACCTTCCTTTGGGTCTAGGTTGTTCTAGATAAGTGTTGGCTATCCTTTGGACTCTGTCCTGCAAGGCCTGGCCTGTGCTTATGTTTGTTCCAAATTTTGGTGTCTGCTTCACATGCATGTTTTTATCAAAGCCTCTGTTGAGGGGACCTTTTGAGTCGCTTTTTTTGCTTCAAGCTACTGAGTGTGTTTTAAGAGTAACCATCCACAGGTTCTTGTGGGCACTGCCTCTTTCTGGCCAGTGTTACATTCTAGGGAGATTCAGGTGTCTGTTGCTCCGGAGCTGCTTCCTCTCAGCAACCCATCCTCGACTCAAGTCCATTACATTCAGCGGTCAACCCCACAGACGCATTCATAAATTTTAACATGCTGTTCATTCAAAACGGGAATTTTCTCAAGTATAAATTAATATTATAATATATTAGCATATTGTGTATAAATAGGCATAGGTTAGGTTAGGTCAGGTGTTTAGGTTCTGTTGGCGATTATTTGTATTTGTAGTACGTGGGTGAACCATTTACAGCGTTGTGGTTCGAACAAAATTCGTCAGTGAAGCACTTGTTCTGGATATGTTCGAACGTCAGCAGTTGTGAGTCGTGTGTAAACCGCTTTTCATTCATAAACAGGGGGTTTGGCGGGTGCATGGAATCACTTTTGGATCTTTGTTTGGAGGACGGGCTGCTCTCAGTGGATTTTCTTCTGAGTAGTGCAATAGCTTTTGACCCCTGTACAATGCTCTGAGGTTTGGGCAGATGGGGTTCTACTATATGTGGGAGCGAGTGGTGGTGACTGTACTAGAATTATCTATGTGCCACTTAAACAATACCCAGTAGTCTGTGTTTCCCTAAGGTGTGTTCGGTGTTTGTTCACATAGGCGAGCATCCGATGTACCTGGTGTTCTTGGTTTGGTTTTATTTCTTCTGGATCCTGATAAGGCCCCCATCCTATACCCAGATCTTGGGTGTGGTTCGGCCATGTATCTTCTCCCAAGTCTGCTCTCATTGTTTGCTGTTTTTTTTCAGGATGCTTGTGGTCAGGGCCAGATAAAGCTAGTGCGAGTTCCAATGCACATGTTATAAAGGGCCCTAAATTTAAAAAGTACATAAATATTAAAACATAAATTATTGATTTGCATAGTAAAGTAATTTAATTTTTTCACTCACTATACAGCCATCTAATGACAAATATGTAAGTAATAGTATGGGAATGCCTACTATGGATTCTTACTACTTTACTAGCATTACTTGCATGTAGTTATAAATTTCAACTGCCAAGAGTTATCCTAGAAATAGACAAGAATAAGATTTCAACTGTGTCTTTCTCAACTGTTCTCTCATCACCACCAGGTGGTGAGAGACTGTAACTTGTGGTCTAATGACCTAACTTTCTGTCCTCTAGTTGTCAGTTTTGTTTCTATATTCCTTGCAATTGTATGTTTTGGTACGCTCAGTCTTTCTGGTAGTTTTTTACTCTTGGTTAGGGTTATCTAGTATCCTGCTCCCTGTGCCTCTATTGAATGAATAAAATTTTGTCTCTGGTAGGCATTTATGACTCACAAGGGCCTGGTGTGACGTATTGTGTGTAGGGTAGCTAATAGCCCCAGGGAGACACCGAGTGGCCCCACCAGAAATAGGCGTTTCATTACATTCAATGCTTGATTTTTTCTGTTGCCCAAATGATTAAAACATCTTTCTGCATATATCAGAAATAAAATACTGAACATACAAGGAAGTTTAAATATACTGAATGGTAAAATACAGGGTAGTGGAAAAAATAGACAAATGTTAGAACAAATTAGAAAAATCTGTATTTTCAAGACTAGCCCACTAAGTAGTTCACCTTAACTATAGTCTGCATCCCCTCACCTACCTCCAGGTGAGAGCCCAACAAGAGCCTTGGTCAACAAGCGAGGCTCTGAACAGAGAATGACATTTCATATGTGCATGAGTACTTGTGTTGTTGCACTTGCTCATTTGGGAGATGGAGAACAGTGCCTTTTACCAGGTTTGCTAGAGCAAAACATTAAATGATGTTTAATTTATTCCAGGACTACTTTCACCCTTCCTTGTAGCTAGATGGGGTTAGTGATTGTACTAGATATACATTTTTCTTGTGATTGGTTTGTATACTGGTGTCATTCATGCTGAAAGTACTGTATTTGTTTCTTGAGTGTCAGGGAATTTTTTTTTACCTCAAAAAACCTGCTGGTTGGGTTATGATGGTTCCCCTGGCCAGTTTAAGAATCTGAATCTGTATCTTGCAGCTTTCCTGTATGTATCAGAATTTGGGATGGAATAGATGAGAGTTGGTCTCTATTTGTCTGTTTTGAGCAGTAGTACACAATATTTCCTACTATACTAATGGCAAAAGAATACTGTAGTTCAAAATTTCAAGAAAAAAATATAGGTATTCTATTTCTGAGTCAAGCTGCTTCAACATGAGAACTTGGCGAGATGGCCACCATGTTCCGGTTAACTGAGGGTTTGGCCATTAGCAAATTCTTTCCAGCTATCCGAAGGTACTGGTTCACCACGATCCATTTGAGCAAGGTTACACTGTATCATTTATTTATGCTTGAATGCTATCTGGCTACTAATCAGGTAAATATAAAACAATCATAACATTTGCCTAAAAAATATTTTAATATGTAATTAATCTGTTATCTGTGAGTTTGCAAGTCAGGTAGCCACCACGGCCCAGAGACATGAATAATGGGCCAGATTAATGACAAAATATTAACATTAAAAAAAATATTATTCCCAAAATGTCCAAATTTCCATATTTTTAATCTGAAATTTCTTCATGATGCATGAAGTGGATAATCTGCTTAAAAAATTATAAAACATCACAAAAGAAAATGTAGAATGTTGGAATTTTTGGGGGCACATTTCATCAGCAGAAAATTAACTGATTTGTTGGAGCCCAAAAATGTATCCATGCTTCAACATTTCTGTTGGCCAGGAAAATAGATCAAAGATATTACTGTATTATAATCAGAAGTTAATCCATAATTACCTCACTTTTAGACTGGTTTTCAAACTTTAATATAAGTATAAGAATAAGAAGTCAGGCAGTATTGCATGCCTGATAAGATGGGTTGTGAGCAAAATTTATTTTATATAAAATACAAAGGATTTCACTCTCATAAAGAATTATTACTTCTGTACCCTCTTGGTGTAGCTAAATTTTGCTCAGTTTTTGTTTTTCTCAACAAATTTTTGCTATATTTTGTCAGTTTTTTTTTTCTTTTAGCCCAAATGATAAACACAGATTTGAATATTCTGTAATTGGAAAAATAACTTAAATACAGTAGTAAATTTTTATGTAAAAATATAGCATCATATATTTTCTAAGTTCAGATGCTTTTATAGCCAGCAGCTATATGATCCACCATGAATCATATCACCCACCAGGCTCTCACTACCTTTTTTTCCATCATGACATGGATCTTTGTAAGTGTTCACAGTACATATGTAGGAAAAGGAGACAGTGGTAAGCCTAATTCAAACCACTATCAAGAATATCAGCAGCTTACTATGATATTCAAGATTGAAGCACAACTTTCCGCTATGAAAGTAAAAATTAGAAGTACCCACACCACCATTATAACAGGGGGAACAGGAGTCGGCTATCCTCACTTTTAGTCCAGTCAACCACCCATCACCTTCATAGTGCTTTGAAGTGGTGGTTTAAATTATTTCTTTTGTTTTGGTTTTCTAATATAGGTGGTGTTCTATGCTTTTAGTGTTCACTTTAGAGTGTGGTGTATCAGTATTTTGTCACTGGCTGTTGCTATTCACTGCAACTGTGTTTTTGAATGATCTTCCCCTGATACTATTTGATGAAGGTCAATAGCCCCAATAATATCATTTCTACAGTTGTTTGGCTCTGTTTTCAGTATGGTTTAGCTCCTGACGATTTCTGCAACTGCCATAGTTGTGCCTTGGCACTTTGTTACAAGCCTGTGCTTTGGTTCTGGCCTTCCTTTAAATTGCTAATAAAATTTAAGAATAACCCACACTTAAGGTTTATTTAATATTTACCCTCTGTATGTTTGCTTGGCAGCTCTTCCTTTTAGTTTCACTGAATAGTATTGCATTGTTCTGGTTTTTCTTTTTGTTTAACCATGGCCTGGCCTTATTTCATCTTTGGGTTATGGTGTGTGGTTAATGCACTGCGAGTTAACAACTTTTATAACTGGGCTTCCTCTTTGGTGTTTGTCCTGAAGTTACAGATCTCTGGTTCTCATGTTAAGTAGTGTTCTGTGGAATTTGACTAATTGAGTCATTATTATGTCACCTCATTCTAAATTTGATTCTATTTTTTGTGGGGAGTCCCATCGGCTTCTTGAAGCTAGCGTACTGATTAAGTGTCACCCTACTTGGAGTCATGAATTGCAGAGTTCTTATATGCCTACTGGGGACCATGAGCCAGAACCTGGCCCCCTCAGAGAGGTGCAGAGAGCAACGGCCCATGAACACTTTACATGTAAAGTTTGTCGTATTGCCATCAACCAGGGAAGCACCCAGTAAGATAGGCGAATCAAAAGAGATTACTGCCTGGTTGCATAAATGGGACCTGGTTGCAAAATGCAATTCAGCCTGGATCCTAATGATTTCCTGTCTGAGGGTAGCAGTGGGAAATTGCAGGGGTGAACACCGCTGTAGAGTAGGCAGCAATGGGTTTTTTACTTGCAGTTGGAGTAATGATGGTCCTGGGCACACAGGCTGCACTTCTGCACACTTGTTGGTGGATTGGGAGTAATCGTAGCACCGAAAGCATTGTTGGAGCTCGTGGAATCATTCCTTCTTTACTTGGAAGGGGGGAATCTTGATGCAAAGCAGTGGAGACCATGTGTGGCAGCCTGGTTAGCCACAGCTAAGGTGGTAAAGGATATTTTCCTGGTGGGGAACATGTCGTTGTCAATATTGGTTCTGCAAAATATAACATCGAATACCCCCAGGTTCAGGTTTTCTTCCTCAATGTTGGTAAGATATCCGTTTGTTCTTGGTCTGCGATCCACCAGCTGGTCCCACTGATAAAGACTGTTCGGTTAGTGGTGTACTGACGTGAGAAGAGAGGACAGAGATGGTGCAGTTGGCAAAGTGTGCAATCGAATTTTGGGAGTTTTTGAGATCCTCCACACACAAGAAATAGAGCATAATATTCTCCCATTCTTGACTAAGATCGATGGATTTAATTCCGGAGCCTTTTTTAGGATCTTCAAGGCATCGCTTTTGGTGAAAGCATTTCTGTCCATGGGAGCAAGTCCTGACTTTTAGGCGTTTGTGGCGCATTGTTGTTGTTAAAACCCCCCTCAATAGATCACAGTGGTGGTGGATGTCTTGTGAAGTTACTCAGGCTTGCTTGAGATCCAGTTTCAAGCAAGTGTGGTCCAGTGTGGACTGGGTGTGGTACTGTCCATCTAGATTGATTGATTGATGAAGATTAAGCTACCCAAGAGGTGGCACGGGCATGAATAGCCCATAATGTCTGTCTAGAGACTTGATCTGTTCTTATACTAGTGAAGAGTATGGTGTGTGGCACTGTTTGGCTCTGTCTTTTTAAGTTCTGCAGTGCATGTGGGGTGAGGTGGGGTTAGTTTTCAGCCTTTGTCACATTGGTCAGGGGCATTGTTCTCTGCCAGAGCATTACACTTGCATAAATTTCTTGGAGATACAGAATATTTGGATGGTACTTCTGTGCATCTCTCTCTCCCACATTGTGGAAGAGAGAGATGTACAGACATACATCTCCTTTTAAAGTTAAGAACTACTAAAAAGTCCCTATTTAAGACTGCTCATAACCCAGTCGACAGAGCTACGGCCTTTTACGCATGGGGTCAATGGTTATCTATTTATTTATTTATTTATTTATTTATTTATTTATTTATTTATTTATTGGTTCGAGACCCATACAGCCTAGGTGAATGGAATGTTTATTTCCACAGAAGTGTGGATGGCATTTATGTGCAGTGCAGTATTTGCAGGCGATGAGTCACAATAACGTGGCTAAAGTATGTTGACCAGACCACACACTAGAAGGTGAAGGGACGACGACGTTTCGGTCCGTCCTGGACCATTCTCACAATCGACTTGAGAATGGTTCAGGACGGACTGAAAACGTCGTCGTCCCTTCACCTTCTAGTGTGTGGTCTGGTCAACAATGCAGTATTTTTTGGTAATTTTCCATGTAATGTACTGTACTGTACCTATCTCAATGTGATCTGGTCAAGCAAATGTGTGTTTTGTTTACCTGAAATGCTATCTGTTGCATTTGTGCTTATTATGTAAACTGAATCCTTCCAGTACATATGATTCTGTAGTGGATTGGACTCTTTGAGTGAGATTTCACTGCTAAACGGGATGAATCCATGTGTATATTGTGGCATATTTTCATACAATATGGAAACAACTATCACATTAAAACTTAACTAACATTTATTCATCATGGGGAATTGAGGTTTTCAAACTAATTGTATATGTTGATCTGTGAGCTGATCATACTAATTGTATGTGTTGAACTAGCCAGACCACATATGTATTCACATAAAAAATTCAAATCTTATTCTAATAAGATTTAATAACATTTATGCTCACAATTTTATTATTGTAAACCTTATCAGTGTTAAGGATGAAACCATGTGTGAAAGCTGCTGAACTGAATATCCAGTGTAGATGGCTGAGTAAATGCTGAAGAGTTCATATTTTAAAAGATAAAAGATTAATTTTTTTTATATTATTTCAAGTTCACTTGTTCAAACAATTATATTGTTGTGAAGTTTCATGTGCCTGACATTGTGACAGTATACTCTACAATGTAGCTAGCAGTTACATTATTACCCAGTTTTTGGAAATAGATATAGTTCTTCACAATCAGTACTGATAAAGATACTACAGTACAACTTTTTTTATTATAAAAACATTAAGATAGAAACCCGACTAGCCATATCCAGTTACTTTTAATAGGTAATTATTTAAAACAATGAATGTGTGTTAAGTATTAAAGTCAGCTTTCAGTTAATGTATATATGTACACTTATATGTACTTGAAACATAAAATATATCACAAACTTTATTCATGTTGTAATAATAATAACAAATTAATTTGATACAACATTTGGAAAATTTGGGCTGTGTTGAATTAATACCTAATAATGTGATGTTTACTATGGCAAAATTAGCTTTTATATCACTGTCAACAGACTAATGCATTTGTTTATGACCAAAGTTATTTCTTGGTTAATGACTGAATCTGTATATGAACTTTGCTGTGTTAGGTTTATCTGTGGTCTGAAAAATATATGGTAATGTTTGTTCAGTTGTACAATACTGTATGTTTTTTCTGGAGGGAGCCCCCTTTGTTACTTCTGAAGTTCTTTTCCTGATATTGCTTCATACTAAAAGGTCACAACAACCACAGTTAATTCTGTTTAGCGTACCAAGACCAGAGCCAGAAATTGGCATTTCCTCACAAAAAATTGAAAGAAAGCAACACTCCACCACCTCACCAGAAAAAAGCCTCTAGAAAGTCAGCTCAGCTTTACAAACAACTGGAGGGTCCCACAGAAAACAAAACCTTGAAAAACCACCAAACAGCTACTGCAAACAAGTCACATGGCTCAAG
>WNGS01163947.1:1458463-1513076 GCA_020271785.1 Procambarus virginalis
AAACAAAAAAACGGGACAGTATGTCAATTTCGTGAGCCGCTACCATTTTCTAGTATGACAATGTTTGAACTTAGTACAGTATACGTCAAAATGCGACGTTCTATTAGGATGCCGGGTTGATGCCCCTACTCCTCTTCCATTCCATGAACCACAAAAGACCAAATCAAGATCATGACGACATAACTGATTCTGAATAAATGTATTTTAAGGGGAGGCAGAGAGAACCCAAAGACTGGCAGCAAAGTTCTCTTAGCATGAAGGAGCCCAACCATGGTGGAATTAATTAGGAAACAATGGATCTGACAGGGAAAATGAGACATGGATCTAAAACTAACAATAATGAAAATTAGCTGTATATTACCAAATATCAAAACACCGAAAGTGGTAAAAAACCAACTAACGATATACTGACAGTTCCGCGTAGAGTAACTGCCCTAAAGATATGGGAAATTAGAATGAGACGTAAGAGAACTGCAACGCTGAGTGCGAGATTCAGATAAGGGAAAGATAAGGGAAGGGAGGGGGACGGGGAGAGTAGGGCGGCCATTTCCAAATCTCCAAAAAGGAGGCAGCAGCTAAATATATATTTCAAATAATTAATATGCACTTTTACGTCAATATAATTATCAAAATACGCAAATTACCACATTCTAGTACTAAAGAAATGAATTGAAATGGTAAACACGTTAACGTCCTGCTTGTCCTTCCTAGTTGCCTAGAGCAGGATGTCTGGCCACCCTAGGGGAGAGAAGACAAGGCACAGCCAGATACCCCATCTAGTAAATACTAAAAAGAGTAGCCAATAGAATAGGACTTTGCGGAACACCAAAGAGAGTGTTGAAGCACGTCTCATGGCTCAGATCACTCAAGGATCTGTCAGAGAGCAAGCTAGATATAAGTCCATAGAGAGAGAGAAGCTGGAAACCTAAAGGATAGTAGCTTGGAGAAAAAAAATTTGATCCATACCTTGCCAAAAGCTTCAGAAAAGTAGAGATCTATAACAAAATATTCACCAAAATCACGAAATGACTTGGATCATATGTAAACCGTCAGAAAAGGTTACCATTAGAACACGTCTTCACGAACTCATACAAAAAGAAAATCTGAAACTGCCACCTTTCTTCAGGACCGATTGAACAGGTGCATTGTTTCCAAGGGGAAGGGAAAGTTTTAGAGTGCAAACATCTGCACAATATTTGCTTCCTTACTGTTAGGTACTCCCTCAGAATTACATGCTTACTCGAGTAGGAGTCTCTTATGCGGAATAATGTGGAACGCTTTCCGACTTTCAACGAACATAAAGCGTATCCAGCCTTCTATATCTTTTTTTACTTACAGCATCTTGTAAGTTACTAATAAATTAGTCAAGTAGGATATCCATTCACTAAAATTCATGCAAGTGTTTGGAGATAAAATTTAGTCTCGAGTAGCTCGCAGGGGATGCTAATTAGTTGAATTATCTTGTAGTTTTTTATGCCATATTGCTAAATCTGCCAAAACTAATAAGTATGTATATCTTTGCCAGGGAACTTCATACTGCTGCCTGTGTTGAGTTACCGTTTCAAAGTCAAAGATGCTATGCTAGGCTTCATCGGAGGAATATCGTCACTCTTTCACAATGTGATGTTGGGCACCGCCCCCTATGCCTGGGTTGTCTACCTGGGTTTGTTATGATTACTTATTTCTTAACTATATCCTGGTTGTGATATCACGCACGTTCATATATGAATAACATCACAATCAAAACACTTTTGTTGGTTAAAACTAGTGCGATATTCAGGAATAATACCACTCCAGTTAATGTCTTTCCATTCTACTTTAAACTATCCCCTCCACAGCGTCGGCAGTATCACTGTGCTCCTTCATGTCTATCCTATCGTCCCGGGGTGCATTGTCCAAGCTGGTGGCGAAGGATGAGCTCGGGTCAACATTCGCGGTGTTGGCGCTGGGAGAGACCCTCATTCCTCTGGTGTCAACACCAGTCTACACTCTCATCTATAATAACACGCTCGACATCTTTCCGGGGGCCATCTTCTTACTAACAAGCGGCTTCGATATTGCTTGTTGTTGCATATATGTGTAAGGCTTAAAACTATGGACTTGTTGTGAAGACTGTACTCTATGTATGTGGATTATCTAGTCAATCCAATATTAACAGGAAGATTATAAACGGTGATGCAGTCACCTTTCATGGAATTCATGGCAAAACCCACGCAAAAAGTGTACATCACATAAAAATATCGACTCAGTATTCACCATCAAAAATAGTCGTAAAAATAATCACAGATATACTTTACAGGCTACCTGATCAATTATGTGTAATGGTTAAAAAAAAGTTATAAGCCATTTGATAAAATATGCAAGTAATTTAAGGTTTTTATAGTCTGAGATTTGCCAATATATAAATGGGACAAATGACTCTCTACAATGTACACACTGTAAAGAAAGCTTGCACAAATACTTTCATTAAATTTTAAATACAAATGAGCATAGTAAATAATTTATTTGACGGTGAAGAGTTCAGTTAATCATTATCAAATCCAACTAAATCTAATATGTAAAAATGAAACAAATAGGAGATCATAAAATCAAAAGATTTTAAAACTTAAAGTTCTGTCAAAATATGTCAATGGTTTTCAGAGTTAAATTAGAACATGCATGAAGTCTGAATAAAGTTTAGTAGATCATATAAATTGTTATAACACTTTCATATGATGTTGCAAAAAAGACGGACACTTGTATGCACCAAACCATAATGTATGAATAATGGAATAAAATATTGTCTAACGTCCATATAATTGTTCATCAGTCTATTTCAAGAAAACAATAATTTGTTTTGGATCTAATGGGCTCTTACGTACTATATGAACTTCTATAAATACCTGTGTAATTCTCCTTTAATATAAATATTGAATGCACTCCTATTATTGTTTATCAAATCATTTTTTGTTTCAGTTGGATGTTGACTAGAGAAGTTCCGCTGAGTGGCTATACGGCTATCGCCTGATTGTCAACTCCCTCGGCCTTGGCTAACTTTTTGGACACGATAGACTGCTGCCGCAAATACTTAGTTAACGCCCGTTTAGTCCTCTGGAGCTAATCACTCTTAAACACCAAAATGTCATTATTCTCTTAAAAGTGAATATAATAGTTTAAATATATATGTTTTATCTCTATACAACTATTATAATAATAATTTAATATACTTTAATAATAATTTAATATAGCTTTAATATACCAATGTGCTTTAATATACTTACTAAGCTCTCTCATCTAATTTTTTCTTGCAATGTATTTGTTATCA
Source organism: Procambarus virginalis (assembly GCA_020271785.1). Taxonomy (NCBI): domain Eukaryota; kingdom Metazoa; phylum Arthropoda; class Malacostraca; order Decapoda; family Cambaridae; genus Procambarus; species Procambarus virginalis. The sequence goes on from WNGS01163947.1 coordinate 1,461,768, forward strand.
TTTATTAATTCTGATAGAAATTACCTACTTAAAATTACCTGTTAGATTAAAGACCTGCACGAAACGCTGCGCGTACTAGTGGCTTTACAAGATTGTAAATACTGTACTATTAAATGTATTCTCACAAACCCAGTGTACCTTCTTGTATATATATAAATAAATAAATTAATTAATTGTGTCGGAGGACAGGCAGCCAGTGTGTATATAATGTATTACATCGAGGTCCCACCCTCCCGAAGTTCGAACTAGACCCACGACCAGCTGATTAATTCCTGGATACCTTTTTACTGCTAAGTGAACAGCTCATATAAAGTCTTACACAGGGTGTAAGACTTTATATGACCTGTGGGAGGTCATATAAAGCCTACAATCAGCCTTCTACAACTGTATCCTCTAGCCATAGTGAAAAATATTGTTACTAAAAGATCATCACGTACAATTCACGAGAGCGGACAACAGCAAATCATACCCAATAGCGTTCCACAGCTTTATAAGACTAAAGGTGTGTCCATGCAGCTCCGACAGTGAGCTGATCAACTAGCAGTCCCACAAGCTAAGCCCCCTTACACTGACCCTTGCAAGCCACCTCATTCCCATAAGCAGCAACTGTGCTTTCATCCCAGAAATGAGTCAATCTGTTATCAATAGTATTATACTTTACGAGAACACCACAAACGTATTTGTATTATCTATTTATATATTTTTCAACCTGTCTTCGAGGGTTATACACCTTCGTGATAATCATTTCAAAACCACTACGTACTTAGTGCTATTATCTACTGCCTATCCATGGTTAGGCTAGGTTAAGGTTAGGTTATGTTAAAACAGTATTATTCTAAAAAATGTGAAATATGAAATTTAAAATTGTTTGAGTATCCCATAGAATTATCAGATTAAAGAAAACTTAGATCTTAGAGCTTATGAAAGAAAACGAGTTTACCTAGACTTTCAATATTTTAAACATTGAATTTTTATTACAATATAATTATAACATGAGAATATTCTCTGTTTAGGACAAAGGTTCACTTGCTTGTTTACAAGTAGACTATTATTGGAACTGTAATATGCTTTCAGACCATCACAAATATCCAAATAAGTATCCAGGTGGTCTAAGAGAGGGGTTGATGTCTCGATCTAATCACTTTAGCCTGAGAATGGATTAATATTTCAGTATTCTTATTAAAAAATTTTAATATGATCATACTTACCTTTCTGATGATATCAGCAACCCTGGACCTGTTAGGCAACTAAGGCTATTAAGTACGACATGTGCAATGTCTCTCATTCCTAATTTTAAGCAATATTTTTTTTTGTCTCGACTTAAATGTTACTGGAGAACTACCAGTTTGTATAAACAGATACTAATAAAGCTTCTGATTATATATGCAATTCCTGTCAATTCCTATTAGCATCCTACGACAAGCCGCCGGCTTCCTGTCCTCGTCGAGGGCACTAGTGTTAGTGGCCCTCAGGAAAATTCAGGTATGTAAGAAGGCTTTTGATTCTACTGCTGATGTTACAAATACCAGTTCCTTAAACTCTACATTGATTATTCCTATCAAAGTTTGGACTAAATCAATATAATCAGTGTCCACTACCTAAATACGCCAATTGGTAAACTGATTTTAACGATTTGCAATCAAATAAAATGGGACTTAAGCAGCGTTTTGAAGACTGGCAGGCAGAAGACTGGCCAGTAAGTAATTATCAAAAGAAGGCACCAAACCGGGAAGGCTATGTAGCACCATCAAAAATGTGCGAAATAATCAGAGGGCGCTAAATATCACCAAGGATGCCAATACGAGAACAGAAACGCATAAGACGAACGATATCAAAAGCAACCGATTCACCAAGAATTCTATCGAGGGACAAGCGACCGCGGGATGACGGTCGGAAAACAAGACACACGCTCGTCCCGGAAGTCAGGACATTCAACAAGGATATGCACGACTGTAAGAGGAGTAATGCAATTTGGACAATAAGAATCAGGACAGCGCTCCATTAAGTGACCATAAGCTAAGCGAGTATGGCCAATACGCAACCTCGCCAGAGCCGTTTCCCATCGCCGGTTACGGTGGAGAAGACTGGTAAATGTTTTTTTAAATCGAAAATGCCATACCTTGCATGATGGAAATAACAACCCACGTCACAACTGCCATATAAATAACATTACCTTGCAGCAGTTGGATGAAGAAAAGGACCTTGGAGACAAAATCCACTATACCCTAAACGTTGCACAAAAGGTAGGAGCATCAGTTAACAAAAACTAACCAAACCCTAGGAATAATTAAGCGTACCTTTATTTATTTATTTATTTATTTACATACAAGAAGGTACATTGGGTTTATGAGAGTATATAGCTTTGATGGTTTTACATTTTTGTAAAGCCACTAACACGTATAGCGTTTCGGGCAGGCTCTTAATCTAACAGATAATTTTTAAGCAGGTAATTTCAAGCAAAATAGAGAAATGTTAACAGGTACATTGTTAGAACATTTGACGATGATTAGTAGGTACATTATAGTAATTATAACTTCGATGTATAACTTCTTCGAAGTAACTTCGATTATTGAATCCAAGCATGGAGATTTCATCTTCAAGGACACAGCTGCTTTGAAGTACAACACCGGGCAACAAACATTATTCCAAAACTAACTCAGCACGCATACCAGGAACGGTTGAGGGCCAACAACACAGCAAACCAGGCACGACAGAGAATCTCGTCGAAACTTTTAAAATACTGAACAATTTGGAGAATGCTGATCCAGACACTTCAAAATGTCACATGTAACACAGACAAGGAACAACGGTTTAAATCTCAACTAGCCAAAATGTAGGACTGAACTCAGGAAATGCTTTTTCACCAACCGGGATATAAACTCCTAGACCCGCCTACCCGCCGGAGCTGTAAATGTCAAAAATCTGTTGAATTTTAAAATACAGTTAGAAAAACATCAGGAATAATGGGAGGACCTTTGAAAAGCCGGCGGCTTCCTGTCCTCGTCGAGGCCACTAGTATGTCATTTGCTTTCGGGTAAATCCAGGTAATTCTCTCAGGATTCCACATATGACTAACCATCCTTTGAGATGGGATATTATATGAAAGAGTTTTTTATCTACACTCTGAAATTGTCAATAGAACAAGATAGCAGAACATTGCTGTGTATACCTAAGCTTGTTAATATAAAAAAACAGCAACTTTGATTTACATAATGTTTAATTTAAATTTGTTTGAACTATACTTTTATTTAAATATTTTTACATAACACGAACCAACAATGTGAACAGGAAATAGCAGAGCTGCTTGGTCAAGCAAGTCACCTATATTCAGTACGCTTCTTATAGGTTGTCAGCCTCAAAGGGAGAGTATTCTGCATTCTGCATCATGTAACCATTTATATAATATACCCATTTTCATATAAGCTCATTTATAAGCTTTTAAAATACCAATTGGTAATGAAATAATAGGTACAAGACAGGCGGATGGGAGCCTGTATCAGGGCCCCCTTAATTGTGGTGATGCGTCACTCGCGCTGTGGGGCGTTGCTTGCCACAGTTGCCAGTGCTGGTCCTTTATCACTCTCGTCGAGACTCGCCACATTCCACTTGCCTCACTCACACACTGCACGCAGCCTTGCGTTCATACAGAGAAACCAAGAATGTGAGCGAAAGAAGTGGCGGAAATAGGGTAAGTATAATTTGGTTCATCGCTGTATATTGAATTGAAATAAATTATAATTTAGGGTTCCTCCAAATTCGCGGGTTTTAAATATATCAAGAATTATGTTCAAGATTAAAGTATACCTACATTATCTCGTAGTACAGTTGACTTCGTTCTCTACTCACAATCGGGAATCCTGGGTTCGATTCCTGGGCGGGACAGAAATGGTTGAACCATTTTCCATTCACCTAATGCCTCTATTCACCTAGCAGTAAATAGGTATCTAGGAGCTAGATAACTACGGTGGGGTTGCATCCTGAGGAGGGTCAGTATTTCGATCTTGGGAGGGCATCGTTAAACTGCTGCACTGTGGAATTATGGATCCCTCCCTTCAATAAATTCCATCTTATCTCAGAACAGATAAGACAACAGTATATTTCTGTGAACCATGCTACTTCCCGACTCCAACATAACTCCAGGTCCAAATGAGTTGTCATACATAGAAGGTGAAGGGACGACGACGTTTCGGTCCGTCCTGGACCATTCTCAAGTCGATTGAGAATGGACAATCGACTTGAGAATAGTCCAGGACGGACCGAAACGTCGTCGTCCCTTCACCTTCTAGTGTGTGGTCTGGTCAATATAGTATATCTGCTAGTTGGACAATAAGCTAGTGCTACTGCCTTAATAATCCCTCCTGTTGTCAATAGGCCAACACCGAAGCTATGCTTAAAATATACTTGAATATAAATTTCAAACTAAAGGAAATAATTAATGTTTTGGAAAATATTTATAATATAAATGTATCCTAAATCGTATTTTTTTATTTTATGTTAGCACAAATTTGTTTGCAGTCGGACACAACCCAGTTGCGAGTGACGGTGTGAAGCTGGTGGCATCAAGAGCGCCTGGCAGCAAGTCATCAGGATCAACTCAAATACCCTACCAAGATAACTCAAAAGCGGCCTCGCGCACTAATTGCGGAAGTTGTGTGTAGTTATCGCTACGCTGCGCAGTTGATTCCCATTCCTGTTACTGAAGCGAGTGCCACCACTGTCCTTGTGTCATTACAGGCCCCACGAATGATGCTGCGCTCTTCTTGAGCGCAGGGCGGATGATCAATATAATTTAACTTTCCTGCTGGAGCATATAGATTAAATACATTGATGATCGAGTTGCCCACATTATACGACACTGTTGCCCTTAGTTTTGTTTTTTTCTGGAAGTAGCAGTGAGGGGCGGGTATACGCAGACGAGTACCGATAGACTGGTAATCATAAACGAGAACTCACAGACGGGTACTCATACAGGAGTACTTACCTGTAAATCCTGACAGATCTAAGTAAACTCAGATTTGAACTCGACCTCGTCTTTAATATTAGTCATGAATTTCCTCTTTATCAGGCAGATAATTCATAAAAACACAAGTTTATCCAAACTCCAGATATACGTTATGCTTCTTTAAACCTGTCTGATCTGTGGAAGTCTTCATACTGGAGACGTTCTGAAAAACACCCTTATATACAAACTAAAATGCATGAAATTAACGAAAGCACTCCACTCGTCAAGAGCACGCATGCGGGAGCCCCAAAGACCCATAGATCTCGTATTGTCCAAACATTAGCCGACGTAACTGTGGAACCTGCTCTTATGCTGCATTCCATCGCTTTTACAATAGATCAGGTATACCTGACGAATCTTAGAATAGATAAAATATGTTTGATTAGTTTTAAGTACAGCGCAGAAATTTGCAGAAACCTAGACGCAGGGAATCATACGGTAGAACAAGACGAAGTGCAGCGTTTAGCCTCAGATTACAATGTGTACTACCACTGGGCCGAGTACTTGCCCGCCTTGATTAGTTTGGCCATACTGGGCGCCTGGGGCGACACTAGGGGTCGCCGGCTTCCTCTTATCCTTCCTTTCATTGGCGGTCTACTCACGTCCCTTGCATTTTTGGCCAATGTTTACTGGTGGACTCTACCTGCTGCATTTCTCATCTTATCCAAGGTTCCTCTTGGGATCACAGGAGGAATGCTCGGCCTAGACATGAATGTTTGTGCCTACATGAGTGCCATTTCCGGAAACCGATCAAGAACTTTCAGGCTGTCATCCACAGAGTGGCTCAAATATGGTTGTTATCCATTGGGAACATATTTAGCGTTGCTTCTTTATGGCTATGGCGGGTACCTGGCAGTCTTCTTATTCCAAGCGCTGCTGTATGCTGCCGCCTTGGTGTATCTGGTGGTGCGTCTGGAGGAGCCGTCGTCCAAGAGGGAGGAAAACGGCCAAGCGACAACTCGCAGTATTTGCGAGGTATTCTCACCCTCAGCGCTGAAGAGGACGTTTACTCTCATATGGAAGCCTAGAGGATCAGGCGGTCGAACCTCATTAATTCTTCACACAGTAATCCTTCTCTTGGCGATATTCATGTTAGGTAAGTGAGCAGTTTTCTTCATCATTGCAAGTGACCAACTTGTCATAATATATATATATATATATATATATATATATATATATATATATATATATATATATATATATATATATATATATATATATATTGTTGAATATGACCGAAAGGGTAAGATTAATAATTCTAACACGAATCTTCTCAATTTGTCTTATGTGGACACACAAACAATATTCCAAGTATCAAACCTGACTATTTAGCTCGGCGCTTCTCACAGGCGTCAAGAACTACTACTTCCTATACACAAGGAAGCAGTTTGACTGGGACTACGAACAGTACGCGGACTGGACTCTTCTGGATTACCCGGTGAAGGCCATTGGTGAGTAATTTTTCACATTTCACACAAATCTTGACACTTTTTCGACAACTTTGTTATTGACATAATAATGCTATGGAGCTATATGAAGCACAACATGAATACATGAACTTTGTGATATTATCCACATGTTGGTATTATTCATCTGATTACCTATCTTCTTTATTTCTTTGTAACTTAAGGTGCCAGTGTTAGTAATCATGTTTATCCTTATCCACCTTTTCCACTACCGCCCACAGAATGGGTATAGAGTACATAATGAACTAACCTTGCTCGTTTCCGTAGATTTTTTAACACATTTAAATTCCTCAAGTGTTGATTTATCCTCTGTAGTTTTTTAATTAGTATTCTTATATAAAAAAAAATAATACAAGTAGAGAAAAAGAAGCAAGAAATGTTGTTTGTCGACCTAATTGTATTTTTGCTGTTTTTCTGCCATGTTCCCCCCTTTTTTATTTTTATTTTTTCTCAACACATTTTATACTTTAATCTCAAATAGTATTAAGTTTAAGTCTTTAATGTTTTTCCTGCCCGAAACGCTTTGCGTAATAGTGGCTTTAGGCTTTGTATGTACTAGCTCTATCAATAAATCTATCAACTTTTGTATCACCTCTTGTAATGTATGTGCTTTACCTGAATAAACATTTGAATTTTGAATTTGAATTTGAAATGTTGACCTTTAATAATACACAGTCCTTGGGAACATGTATTAATATAATTACAGACGTCATTAATGATTAGTAACTAGATTGCAGGTGCCATTAGTGGTTATGGGCCTTATTGACAACCTTTAAGTAGTTACAATAGAATTTCTTGGAATGTGGAATAGTTTGGGATAATTTAAGCATCTGGCACATTAGACATAATGCGATTTGCTATAATATATATTATTATTGATGTTCATAGTTTAAATATTGGCCAAGTTTCTTGCTGTAAAGGAAGTTTTTCAACATTTTAGTTCCTCCTCATGTTCGTATCACTTTCTCAGGAACGTTGATTGTGGTTCCTTTACTCAGCTACTGCTGTCGAGCTGAGGACAGTATGTTAATCTTTATTGGCTCCGTCTCAGCCATGTTTTTCTACGTTCTGTTCGGTACTGCGCCCGTTCCTTGGGTACTCTACTTTGGTAAGCACACGGAGGGTGATGGTGTAGTGCATATTGTCTCTTGCCATATTGGTGCTCTTTGCATATATTGCTCCCATGATCGAAAAACGGAACATTGTTTTAAGTAATGATGGATTTTTAATGAATTATAGTGTAAATTATAGATATACTTATATATAATAGGAATGCTTATTATTACAGCTTCTGCAGTGTCGTTCTGTAGTTTAATACCAGCAGTGGCTGCGCGCAGCACGATCTCCAAGGGGGTGTTGAGCAATGAACTGGGCTCCATATTCGCCTTGCTGGGGGTGACCCAGTGCGTCATGTTGCTGATCGCTCCGTCGCTTTACACTCTCACGTACAACTTTACACTTGATTTCTTCCCCGGGACGCTCTTCCTCGTAATGGCAGGAGTTGCGGCCGTCGTGGGCTGCATTAGCGTGTAAGTCTTATCAGTTGTGAAGTTGATAGAGTGAAGGATACACATTTACCAATTCAGAAAGACATGACGGGTCAGATATCAACATTTAACTTAAAACCCAAATAATTTGTTTACCATTGAACGAAGATTAGCACTCAACTTTAAAATGAGTTGGTAAAACTCCGCCAAACAAAAGTCCTCAGCGCCGTAGTTTTATGTACTCCTACACAACTACACAAGGCCCGGCAGGGTAGGAACAGGACACGATGTCAGGGTTGCCACATTATAGGTAGCCCAATTGGGGTCCATTTAGCCGAATTAAAAAGTCAGCTATTTAAATCGTTATTTGCAACCTTTTGGGCTACTTTTAAAATAATCTGGGCTATGTACTCTCAAAAGCGTATCAATTGCTAAAAAAAAAAACATATTTGGCTACTCTAATACTTGGCAATAAAGGTAAAGTGTAGGAATAGGTTTGAATAGCTCTTACATCTTCATTTAGTTTCTTGTGTCATCCTATCAGGAGACGGTTACGCAAGTGTCTTGTATATAAATAAATTACCTTATCTGTTATATTAAGGACCTGCCGGAAACACTATGCGTGTTAGTGGCTTTGCAAGAATGTAAGGACACCAATGTCATGCACTCTCATAACCCAATGTACCTTCCTGCATATAATAAACTAATAAATAAACTTAACGGAGACTTATCTTTTACAGGTGGATCCTGACTCGTCATCAGCCTAGACAGCAATAGATATGCAGTCAATAATCATTCGTCTAAGCTTTTAAAGCTACCTGGTCAGGGCAAATGTTCCAGGAGCATTTTTACAAGTTACTTTCGTGCATTATGGGTTGCTGATAGTGACAAAATTGAAAACAAAATGTTGAAAAATCGCAATGTTTTCTTGAAATGTGTGTTTAGAAGCTCAATTGTTGCATCGTGTTGAGCTTCAAAATTATCACCTGTGTGAGAGGTTATTAATGCCCCGAACAAGAGCTTACTGGCTAAACAGTAAGTATACCTTAGCTTAGAACACAGTCCTCGTGAAAAGTAATATCTCAGTGTATATACACCGAGTAGTAGTGCACACCTCGATGGTGTATATATCCTGGTGTGGCCCGGTCCACTTATCCTGTGATGAAAGGGGTTGTTAGCCAGATGTGTCTCAGTACACTAATGCTGTGGTAGACGGGTTTACAAGCCAAATGTGGCCCTGTCCATTTGTCCTGTGGTGAACGGATTTATTAGCCAGATGTGGCCGAGTCCACTTGTCCTGTGGTGAACGGATTTATTAGCCAGATGTGGCCGAGTCCACTTGTCCTGTGGTGAACGGATTTACTAGCAAGATGTGGCCCTGTCCACTTGTCCTGTGATGGCCGGGCTTGTTAGCCAGATGTGTCCCAGTACACTTGTCTTGTGGCGGACGGGTTTACTAGCCAGATATGGCCCAGTACACTTGCCCTGTGATGAACGGGCTTCCTAGCCTAATACTGCCCAGGGCCAGGATTCATTATGGATTTGTGAGCCCTTTGAGGGACCTTAAATAGAGGGTAGAAACAGCCTAGGCTACTCTATTGGATAAGTTTAGATTTAGGAAAAATCTGGGTAAATACTAGTTCGGTAACAGGGTTGTTAAAATGTGGAATCAATTTTGCAATTTCCTTCATTCTTATGTTCTTATCCTGTTGAGATGCAATTTATTGTCTCAATACACTTGAACTTGATCTATGCCCGAAACGCTATGCGTGTTAGTGACTTTGCAAGAATGTAAAAACATCAATGCTATGTACTGCACTCTCATAAATCCAATGTACCTTCTTGTATATAAAAAAAATAAAAAATATAGATGACCAGGATTTCCGCAGCACACCAGAAATAAAACGTGAACTGGCTCCCAAATGCAACAGGATAATCAGCGGAAAGGATAATGCAAAATATCCAGACCCCCATGGACGTCGACGCTGACACCATGCAGCTTTACAACGACCTCTGGGGCCAGATTCACGAAGCAGTTACGCAAGCACTTGCGAACCTGTACATCTTTTCTCAATCTTTGGTGGCTTTGTTTACAATTATTAAACAGTTAATGAGCTCCGACGCACCAGGAAGCTGTTTATAATAATAACAACAGTTGATTGGGAAGTTTTCATGCTTGTAAACTGTTTATTAAATGTAACCAAAGCCGACAAAGATTGAGGACAGATGTACACGTTCGTCAGTACTTGCGTAACTTCTTCGTGAATCTGGCCTCTGAACTACGCAAGGAGTACTATGACCCGAATACCACCAAGCCAAGGTGCCTGGGCCACCGTCCTGTACCTCCTCCCTCCACCTAAACCCGTTCCCTGCTCAAATTGTCTCCGTCCTCGCTCCAGCCTTCCGTCCCCTGCTTACCAGCCCTATCAACGATTCAATGGTCAACGATTCACGGGTGACCGCAGTGGCGATACACTGAGACTACCGAATTTTAGCCTAAAACAGGTAACAGCGGAAGGATGATTATCCCCACCACGAGGGAAAACCCCTAAAACGTTCGACAGCGCTGGGCGAACTTGAGAATTTGACCCTAAAACGGGCAACAGCGGTGGGCCAACATGACCAAAACAAAAATATTTGCCCAGCGCGGTCATTCCCTCTACTAAGGCTTACGATGAGCTATGGGAAGGGAAAGCTCTCAGCTTGCTAACAAGTGTCTGAAGTTGTTTACTCCTATACCCATGCCTGTCTAGTTCCACCGTCTTCCCGGGAGATAATTGTTCAATAATCACTTACGTTATGGGGATTCCTCGGACCCAACAGTTGACGACACTTGTCACGCACCTAAAAATAACATATTTACTTATATTAAGGGTGAATATATAAAGTTTATTTCAAATACAATCGAGTAATAAAATACAAATATGACATTTATGAACACTAAAACCAATCACTGGAAAAGATGAAGCTGTAATAGAGATTAATTACAGATTTTATCAATAGTAAGGAACTGGCAATTCTAATTAGAGTACAATAACTTAACGGAAGTCCTTCGTGTCTTGGACTCACGAGGTTATGGTTAAGCATAAAATTATCTCTTCAAATTACATACAAACTAATTATTTTATTTGGATTCCGCTAAATCAAAACCTCTAGCTAACCTTGATTAGAAGAACTGTGTATTATTACTCTATTTAACGTTCAGTGGTCTAAATTACTTAAAACAAAATTATTAGAACAATTTAACTACATTGCATGATCTATAAGCCCTAAACCAACGCCAACGGTGGAAGACCTACTGGTTACATGGTCAATAATGAGGATATCACAGGTAACTCCATTTATGTCGCAGATTAAATAATATCGAAACAATTAACAATTTATCTGCACAATTGCCATCCTGATATGGCCACTCCACTGCCCTACCCGTTAACATACTAACCCACACACTAAAAACAACCTCGTGTGACTTATTGGTAAACATTATATACCACCCCTATCTTAGCTAGAAGATAAGTGGTGCATATTATCAAGCTACCTTTAATGCCATAATGCAGCAGTGTGTGTTCAAAATAAAGTTATCAAAAGTCCTCAGGAACCATGGGGTTACCTTTAACAAGCATCCTACTTTCTGTCACCGTAGAAGTCCCTATAGAGATATGGAACTGGCCTCCAGGTTCAAATAAATATGACCTAGGAGTTAGGATTGAAAGTTCCTTGAAGGTTCCAGTCATTGAAAGTTCCACAATTATTGGAGATGCATTAAAAATAAAACCCAGCCTAGAAAGTCAAACGAATCTTAAACTTCAACGTAAAGAATGATTATTCAACTGTACACGTCTCTGGTGTGCTCCTATCTAGACTACTGTAGCCTAATATGGAGACTTTACCTTTAAAAGGAAAACATATCTGCTTTACTGTTTTGTAGAACGTTCAACACAGAGCTACAAAAATCCTCCTAGAACTAAGTCAACTCTCCTACCGCATACGAATGTTTGAAAGGCACAAGACTAACAACCCTGCAAACAATACATAACAGCTGAGGCCTTTATAATACTGAACAAGTTGGAGAATATTAATCCAGACTACTGCTTTAAAAGATCAAATGTAACACATAAGGGGATGACAGCTTCAAGCTCAACAAACCACAATGTAGGACAGAAAATAGATGTCGTTTCTGTGGTTTGGTCATATCTTCATCAACGTTATTGAACTCATCGTCTGCACATGCCTCTTAATCCATTAAGCTACCGGTTTCCTATCCTCATCAAGGCCACTAGAGAATGTGGCTCTTAGGTAAATTCATCATACAAGATCATTCTGAATTATGCTCATTATACTGACCTACACTCCCCCCCCCCCCCACACACACACACTGATATGCTCCTGATAAATGATCCTAATACTCTCAATCTCTTATCCAAATATATCGTTTCATTTCATTTTCCACGTTTTTAAATAAATCAAAATGTCTTTGATTTGTATTTGGTGTTGGGCTTAAGGATAATCATTGGTATGGTTATTAAGGCCACCACAAAAGCCTTAATGACCAACCAGCGGGGTACGTCTGTGGCTGCTAGCCACAGATGTACCCACGGCTATTTCTGCCTAAATACATAAAATATCAAGAATAATGGTGAATAACATAATATTAAGGTCACACAGGAACACGCCAAACTTTATTTTTATTCAGTATTTAAGCAATTATGGGTGTAACATCGATTTATTGTACTCACGGTTAATCAATTTGCTCCTTGGCAGCCGCTACCTCGTCTGCAACCGAGCTCTTTGGTAGACCGGACACCGACTCGCCCTTGGTTGACCATAATGTACCAACTGTCAAGCTGTAACACAGTTAAGCTTCTGACCACCAGAGGCACTAATGTTCTTTTGTTATTACGCGGTCCATAGGGTGATTGCTTTCATTGTTATTGCGACAATTCCGTACTTTCATGTTGTATTCGGATAATTTCTGAAATTTTATGAACAGCGGATTTAGTGTAAATAATATCATATGCATTTTGCTTTTAGTACGAAATTATATGGCAGATAAATTCTTATAGTCATGCAGACAGTAAGTCACAATAACACTGTTGAACATTACACACCCGACCACACTTGGAAATAAAGGAAGTTCAAGTACGTTTATTGAGACTAAAATCATCTCAAAAGGATATAGTAGCGTAGGCTATTTCTAGGTTTTGGTCCTGTACGTTAGTAAAGACGTGTAAAGAAAGAGAGTTTACTTTACCTTCTCTCCTTTCACCTCACATTCTTATTTTATATATATTGACTTTCTCCACTACTCTTTCTTTACACAAAGTGATATAATATATGTAGTACAGGGCGAACTAAGTATGCAATTATCAACAGAAGGCACCAAGCCGGGAAGGCTATGTAGCACCATCAAATGTGCAGAATAGTCATAGGGCGCTAAATATCACTAAGGATATCAATATGAGAACAGAAACCCACAAAGCGAACGATATCAAAAGTATCCGATTCACGAAAGATTCTATCAAGGGACAAGTGACCGCGAGGGACGGTCGGGAATTAAGCAAGACACACGAGCGTCCTGACATTCAACAAGTATATGCACGACTGTAAGAGGGACAATGCAGTTTGGACAATAAGGAGCAGGGGTGGCACTCCATTGAGTGTCCGTGAATTAAGCGTGTATAGCCATTATGCAACCTCACCAGAGCCGTTTCCCACTGCTGGTTACGGTGGTAGGAAGAAGGCCATGGGGACACACTACTCTTAAGAGAACACAGTTTGTTACTAGTAACAGAAGACCAACAACCTTGCCAACGAGCAAAAATGGAGGAATGAATAACCGGATAAAAGTCGGAATAAGGAATACCTTTACAGGAGATGGAACAAGTGCGGATAGCTTCATTAGCGGCAGCGTCCGCACGTTCATTTCGGAACACACCAGTATGGCTGGGAACCCAGCAAAACTCCAGTCTTAAATCTACTGGAGATAAGAAACAGCCAATGCTGAATCTCGACTACCACCGGATGGACTGGATTAAAGAACTCCAAAGCCATGAGGTCATTGCGAGAGTCAACTACAACAACAAAGAAGGAATGACAGCCAGAAAGCAGTTGACGAAGAGCGTAGAGAATAGCATAAAGTTCTGCCGTGAAGATGCTAGTCTCCGGAAACAGACAACACATATAGGTGTGGTCAAGAAAAACAACAGAGTAGCCTACACTGTCTGCAGTCTTAGACCCCATCGGTGTAGACGGAAATGGAGTGAGAGTGAGAAAATTGTTCAAGGAAAAGGCGTTTCAGAACTGTAGGAGGTGTAAAAGCTTTAATCACTTGGGTCAGGATTTTACAAAACTTAGGAAGAGGAACCTTCCACGGGGGCAAGGGAGGAACAACACGAGGAAGGGAATGGAACACGAGGAGAAATATTAGTAACACTAACCGAAAGATAATTTTGTAGGCGAGTCAACCGTACAGAAAGAGGGAGGTGGTGAAAGGGAACAGGGACCACAGGAGGGGAAGAAGTTAAAGCACGACATAGGCTGGAGTGACGGTGTTGTAAGGACCGTGCATGACAGTAGGCGGTCTTGGGAAAACAGGACGCCGGTTTCAACTTATATGCTGAGGGTAGGAGTCGAACGAAAGGCACCAGAGCTGAGGTGTAACCCAGTATGATGCAGAGCATCAAGACGGCGCAGAGTAGGAGAAGCAGACGAGTAAGCAGGGCATCCGTAACCACTACCGCCCACAAGATGGGTATGGGGTGCATAATAAATGAACTAAAACTAACTAACTGACAGAACGAGAGAGGAATGTAAAGAAAGGAGCGTGCGTCTATCAGCTCCCCAAGAAGTATGGGCCAAGGTAAGGTAAGGTAATTATCAAAAGAAGGCACCAAACCGGGAAGGCTATGTAGCACCATCAAAGTGCGAAATAATCAGAGGGCGCTAAATATCACCAAGAATGCTATTACAAGAACAGAAACGCATAAGGCGAACGATATCAAAAGTATCCGATTCAGCAAGAATTCTATCGAGGAACAAGTGACCGCGAGGGACGGTCGGAAAGAAGTATGGGACAAGATCTTAACGAGGTTAAAGGTCTTAGAGCATTCAACTAGGAGGTAAGAGATATTGGGCGACTAAGACAAAGGAGTGTCAAAGATTAGCCTCCAAGAGCCTAGTAGAATCTTCGTACAAAAGGGGATGGACTAAAACATTGCCTCTATTTTTAGATGTGTGGGTTGGGTGTCTTATAATCATATGTATTTGTTCCTTATGATAATTACTCCAGATGCATTGAGATCCCCGGTGACAACTTGCTGTAATATTTGAAAGACGACGCATGCAAGAAAATGTTCCGATTAAGAGGACGTTGATTAACGCGAGGTTTTCTCCTACTTACCAACAATAGTTTTAACATCCCCGGCTACAGTCACTGGTAGCGATGTGGTAACTACACTAGCATTGCGCCTCACAAGCAATGTGGTCTGGGTTAGAGTCCTGGTCAGGGAGGGCTGACTGGGCGCCAATCCTTAACTGTTGTACCAGTAATAAGAGGCTTAGTGCTCTCAAGACGCACTAGGGGCTATCACCCCTAGCAATTATGGTACAAATACAAGAGCACAGAGTTTGTTACCGTTAACAAAAGACCAATGACCCTGAGAACGGGCAAGGATTGAGGAATGCATAACTTGGTAGAAATCTGAATAAGGAACACCTTTACGAGAAGAGAAATGTGCCGATAGCCTCCTTACCAGCAACGTCCGCACGCTCATTTAAGGACTCGCCAATTTTTATTTTATTTTATTTATTAATTTATATATAAAGTACAGAGACTTAAGTTTTATATAATATGGCTGGGAATCCAGCAAACCTCCACTGATTAAATCTGCTGGAGATAAGAAACAGCCATGTTGAATCTCTTACTACCACAGGATGGACTGGATTAAAGGACTCCAGAGTCATGAGGGCACTGCGAGTCAGAGCAAAGGAGGATTGACAGCGAGAAAGCAGTTGATGAAGAGCATGCAAAATAGCATAAAATTCTGCCGTGAAGATGCTGGTCTCTGGAGGCAGGTCTAGTGGGTGAAAGAATGCTTGGGGGGCTGGAAAAAAATACAAAACAAGGATATAAGGATCATCTTCAGATTCCATCGTACAACTAAATTATTAAACATTTCATGTGTAAGCAATCGGATCACTGCATTGAATGCTATACTTAGTATCAAAATGCTTAGACTAATCAACCCAAACACCTGTACTCATTCCCTCCTATATCAAAGGTCAACATTCCTTCTAATAAATTTTCTACTGGTTAGAAGAAAACTCGTATGGATGGGACAATTTATTAATAATCCGATAATTAACATGTGAACAGGAATACAGTCGATAAGAAAATCATGAGCCACGAAGAGGTCTGAATCTGCACATGTGGTACTCCTGTGCCCCACTAATTTGCTCATAGATGCAGCTCCATTGAGGCAGTGTGCAATAGCAAGCATGCAAATGCTAACATGAAATTAGAAATTATATTAACCAGGGTTACAGTAAGAGAATAATAACAGAGCTATCATTAAGCATCTAACAGTATCTTGATAAAATTGGTTGCCATAAATAATGTGGTAACATGAGTAACAGCATGCCAGAAATGCTATGTTTAATACATAACCGGCATAAAATATAGTAAAATAATTATGCAACAAAGACAAGAACTTAGCAAAAAAAAAGGAACACAAAGGACTCAACGTAGGTTGATCAACATTACAACCTGATCAACCAGGCTGTGACTCATACATCAGGCTGCGAGCAGCCTCGTCCAACAGCCTGGTTGATCAGTCCAGCAACCAGGAGGCCTGGTCGATGACCGAGCCGCGGGGACGCTAAGCCCCGGAAGCACCTCAAGGTATCCTCAAGGTAGGTCGGCATGTTCAGCACGTATCATGAATAGTCCCTCGACAACCAGGTGGATAATAGGTATAGCAACTATATTAAGATGGAATATAATAATAATTTATTTGCAAGGTACAATGGGTTGGTGAGATTGCATAAGATTGGCATTTTTACATTCATGCAAAATCAATAACACGCAGTGTTTCGGGCAGGTCCTTAATCTAAGACATCAGGTAAGATGAAAGGGTACATAGTAGCAAGGTTTTATATATCAACAAATAATTACAACATAAGTTGACAGCAGTGATTACACTGGTAAGGATATGTCTTGCTCCAAACTTTCAGTAGCTTAAGTGAAGTTAATAAGACGAGTCTGTTAATCCCAGTTAACTTATTCCTAAGGAATTCCACATTCCAGGAAGTTTTACATGTACTATAGGTCCACTTATTGCAATTAATTGCTTTTCCCAAGGGTACAAGGATCAATCAGGCCAACCGACATGTAACCTACTAAAGGTTGGTCAATTTGCCAAGGTGAGAAACTTGTAATATAAGCCATGAATTCACAGATCGCCATCAGCCTAGTCATAGTGGTTCAGTAGAGATGCTTGACATTATTATAAACTCACCAGAATTACTAGCAAAACCAGTTCAGTTCACTAGTTCAGGAGCCTTTGGGTTACTTTTCAATGGCATAGTGGCTGGTGCATTGTGTAGTTTATTTACAAGTTTACAGCAAGACTATAGTAAACTGATTTTCTTGACATACATTCAATGATATTTTGAAGTCCTAAATGCTTTTCATTATGTACAAAATACTTAAAAAGGTGGCCTTAATAAGCCATACTTACTATATTTAGCTTCATTATTGAAAGGTAGTGGATACAGGTATTATTGGGCAGTTTAGCATCATTGCTGCTTGCCATTAACTTGGTGACTAGCAGCCTTTATCCCAGAACATGGCTGACCACACTACATGTATATAAATTTCCTTAGATTTGTTGACTAGAATACATATTGCCCCTTCCCAATGAAGAGCAGTTATATGATTTTCTACAAGCAAAATACATATACTGGAAGCTCAACAAAATTAGGTAAAAGCCAAAGGTAAAAATATACTTTGCCATTCAAGCTGAAGTAAAACAAAGAGCATCAGAGCAATATTTAAAACAAAAGTTTGGTAATGTTGAAGACTTATGAGCAGAATGACAATTAGCCGTGAAAATTAGATTAAAATTGTGAATAGGGCAAATCATAAGTACCAAGTGCAGAATAAATTATATTGAAACATAGTTAATACAAGATTAAATATATTTAGAATCATGAGGTAAAACTCAATCATGTGTTCAGCAACTTGGAAATACTGTACATGTTAAAGGTATTTTATTTTAAACATGCAGTACTTCACTATATTTTTATTAAAATTAAATTTACTTTAATCTCAAATATGCAGCTCTCCTTGTCATCTATATGCTTAAAAGTAAACTATGATGTCGTATGTTAGCCATGGAATAGTATTCAAGCTATTCCATGTTCACCAGCTCACCACGGTGAGGTCTACGACTTCGAGCTGGACCAGGGTGACTCGTCCGAAAGAATCCTTCAAGGAAATCCTTCATGAAGGACTTTCCTGAAGGAACTCTCTCGTTGCGTTGAACCCTAAACAACGCACCGAAGGTTACTTTGGGATATCAAGTGATAGTTGTTAAGACTATCACCAGACATCACTCGCCAAAAGGCAAGCTAATGATATATTCGCCACCCACAAGGAGTGGCGAATAAAAAGGGAAAAGGATATGATATATTCGCCACCCACAAGGAGTGGCGAATAAAAAGGGAAAAGGATATGGGGAAAATGAGGATAAGGATGTTATATGGAAGACCTGATGAATATCAGGCTCATCACCTGAACAGTTCAGGGACATTTCTTGAATTTTTTAATCCATATACAGGAATGTTCCATTGCCAGTATATATTGTAATACTGTATCCTGTATAAGGCTCTTCTTGACAATTTGGACAGAGTCCACACAAAAAAGTACCTGCAGTTATTTTGAGAATCCAGTGATATTTTATCAGAGACCAATCCTTGCAAAACATGGACAGTCCATGATAGGTAGCCTGATGAGTTTTCTTGAGTATCCAATGATAATTTGTTAGGATTAGAATAATCCAATCCTTGGGAAAGAGTCCACAAAAGGAAACCAGATGAGTTCTTTTGAATATATAATGATAGTTTGGCTGAGCCAAATCCTTGGGAAACAAGGATATAGTCCATAAAAGGAAGCCAGACAAGTTCTCTTGAGTATCCAATGTTAGTTTGGTGGTGTCCAATCCTTGGGAAACGTGGACAGAGTCCACAAAAGGAAGACAGACGAGAATATCTAATGATAGTTTGGCAGAGACCAATCCTTTGGAAAAAATGGACAGAGTCCATAAAAGGAAGCCAGGTAAACTCGCTCAAGTATCCAATGATAGTTTGAGTCTAAGAGTTCACAAAATGAAGCCAGGTGAGTTCTCTTGAATATCCAATGAGAGTTTGTGTTAGAATTAGAATAGTCCAATCTTTCGGAAACATGGACAGAGTCCATAAAAGGAAGCCAGGTGAATTTGCTCAAGTATCCAATGATAGTTTGGAAATCCAATCCTTGGGAAAGTCCACAGAAGGAAGCCAGGTGAGTTCTCTTGAATATCCAATGATAATTTGTTAGGATTAGAATAGTCCAATCCAATCCAGAGTCCAATCCTTGGGAAATAGTCCACAAATGGAAACCAGAGGAGTTCTCATGAGTATCCAATGATAGTTTGTGTTAGGATTAGAATAGTCCAATCCTTGGGAAACAAGGACAGAGTCCATAAAAGGAAGCCAGGTGAATTCGCATAAGTATCCAATGATAAGTTTGACAGTCCAAGTCCACAAAATGAAGCCAGGTGAGTGAGTTCTCCAATGATAGTTTGCATTAGAATTAGAATAGTCCAATCAAGTCTAATTCTTGGGAAACATGGACATAGTCCATAAAAAGAAGCCAGGTGAATTTGCTTGAGTATTGAATGATAGTTTTTAAATCCAATCCTTGGGAAATAAGAGTCCACAAAAGGCCAGATGAGTTCTCTTGAGTATCCAATGATAATGTGTTAGAATTAGAATAGTCCAATCCTTGGGAAACATGGACAGAGTCCACAAAAGGAAGCCAGATGAGTTCTTTTGAATATCCAATAATAGCTTGCTAGGATTAGAATAGTCCAGTCCAGAGTCCAATCCTTGGGAAACATGGACATAGTCCATAAAAAGAAGCCAGGTGAATTTGCTTGAGTATTGAATGATAGTTTGGAAATCCAATCCTTGGGAAATAAGAGTCCACAAAAGGCCAGATGAGTTCTCTTGAGTATCCAATGATAATGTGTTAGAATTAGAATAGTCCAATCCTTGGGAAACATGGACAGAGTCCACAAAAGGAAGCCAGATGAGTTCTTTTGAATATCCAATAATAGCTTGCTAGGATTAGAATAGTCCAGTCCAGAGTCCAATCCTTGGGAAACATGGACATAGTCCATAAAAAGAAGCCAGGTGAATTTGCTTGAGTATTGAATGATAGTTTGGAAATCCAATCCTTGGGAAATAAGAGTCCACAAAAGGCCAGATGAGTTCTCTTGAGTATCCAATGATAATGTGTTAGAATTAGAATAGTCCAATCCTTGGGAAACATGGACAGAGTCCACAAAAGGAAGCCAGATGAGTTCTTTTGAATATCCAATAATAGCTTGCTAGGATTAGAATAGTCCAATCCAGAGTCTAATCCTTGGGAAACATGGACATAGTCCATAAAAAGAAGCCAGGTGAATTTGCTTGAGTACTGAATGATAGTTTGGGAATCCAATCCTTGGGAAATAAAGAGTCCACAAAAGGTCAGATGAGTTCTTTTGAGTATCCAATGATAGCTTGTTAGAATTAGAATAGTCCAATCCTTGGGAAACATGGAAGGGGTCCACAAAAGGAAGCCAGAAGAGTTATTTTGAATATCCAATGATAGCTTGTTAGGATTAGAATAGTCCAATCCTTGGGAAACATGGACAGAGTCCACAAAAGGAAGCCAGAAGAGTTATTTTGAATATCCAATGATAGCTTGTTAGGATTAGAATAGTCCAATCCAGAGTCCAATCCTTGGGAAACATGGACAGAGTCCACAAAATGAAGCCAGGCGAGTCCTTTTGAGTATCCAATGATAGTTTATTAGGATTAGAATAGTCCAATCCAATCCAGAGTACAATCCTTGGGAAAGTCCACAAATGGAAATCAGACGAGTTCTCACTAGTATCCAATGATAGGCAGTCCAACCCTTCAGAAACATGGACAGTCCACAAAAGTCTCCAATCCATGGGAAAGAGTTCATAAAATGAAGCTAGTTGAGTTTTTTTAATATCCTATGATTGTTTGGCAGTCTAATCCTTGGGAAACAAAGTCCACAAAAGGAAGTCAGATGAGCTCTCTTCAGAATCTAATGATATTTTGGCCAAGTTCAGTCTTTGGGAAACATGGCCAGTCTACAAAAGGAAGCCAGATGAGTTCGCTTAAATATTGAATAATACTTTGGCCAGTCCAATCCTCGAGAAACATGGACATAGTCCATAAAAGGAAGCCAGATAAGTTCTCTTTAGACTCCAATGACAGTTTGGCAGTCCAATCATTGGGAACCATGGATAAATTATGGATAAACCATGGACAGTCCACAAAAGGAAGCCATGAGTGTTATTGAAAATGCAATACGTGGCTCTTGAAATATAGTGGTAGAATCCATTCTTTAGGAAACAACTTGCTCAGCATCCAATGAAGTTCATTGGACAAAGCTTGTGTAATTGTGACACCAATCTCAAAATCTATAATTGTTGGCGAGCTTCATTGACTGAAAAGGAATTTGGACAGAAGTCCGCCATTGGCATTAAGAAACCTATTGTTAAGCTGAGGGTGAATCAATGATTGAAACCTCTGCCATATAAACCTATTTAAATTTAACCTTATTAAAAGAACATTTGAAAATGATGTCATTTACAGGATTTTGTGGGAATGTATGGTTACTGTTCTGTAGGATCATTAGGTTTAATTGACAATGTATGTTTGGTAGACATGTCTCATCGGTCAATCTCATTTGAGAAAGACTCATCGAACAAAATTCTACCGAGGAAAATGGAGTAGGTTGGGTAGGATTAGGATACTTTGGTGTTTATAATAACATCGTTAACAAGACTGCTAGAATTAACTTATTGTTTTACTGTACTCTTTTATTAGGAAATATTTAATCCTATTTTTTACATTTTATGATTCTTATAATCCTATCTGACCTCAAGTACACATTATAGATTGTGAATATTTGTATTTTATGTCACCTGATCATGGTGTCTTCTGCTTCAGAACCACCTACAGTTCCATTACTTTCTGAACTGCCAATGGTATGTAAAACCTCGTCAACAAACAATTGCTGCAAATCTGTAAATATGAAATTAGTTCAAACAATTTCATGCAAATGACTGAAAATTTATAGTTTTATAAATGTTTAGCAGAAAACTTGTATATTTTACCAACATTTAACAATAGGTTTTACTAATTGGCAAAATTTGCAAAGTTGACAAGAAACTTGCTGTACTTGATCTTCAAATGTATAAAAAAAAAAAGCTGTATCAAGTTTGATATAAAATCATTTGGACTAGAATTAAATACTGTATAGTGAACTATTATAAACTTACTTGTTTGAGAGACCAATTATTGATGAAAAAACATTAATCTTTAATGAGAACATTAATATAAACAGGAAAAGCTGTAAAAAAAATTATTACTAGGGAAGTTGTATGTATAAGAAAACAATTAGGTTACAAAAACAATATTAACCATAAACTAATTAAGCTGAAAGAAAAAACACATACTCTTAGAGAAATAGTACAGTATGCAGTTATTATAAACTTTCAGAAACCCAGTGTAAAAAAATGAAAAAAAAAAAGCAATTAAGATACACAAAAAAATATTCAAAATAATTAGGCAGATTTATTTTATAAAAATTTGCTGTAGAGTAAGGAATTACACAATTAAGCTGTAAAAAAGAAAAATATAGGTACAGTAATTTGTTTGGAAATCCAGTTTTGATGCAAAGATAACAATGTTAAAAATAATTTTAGTAAGGAAAATAAAATTATGCTCAATAAAAACAGTATAGAGTCATTATAAATGTCACAGGTCATATGTAACAATTACTGAAAAATTACATCCTTATGCTGTAAACTTAAAAGCAATTACACAAAAATGCATTCATCGTTTTAAGTAATTAAACTCAAAATAATTATAAATAGGCTGTAAGATAAGCATTATATAATTAAGCTGTAAATAAAGCATTATACACATTGGTTGTAAGGAAAAACACTAAGTATATACACAAGTCAATTTATTTGAAAAGACGAAGAATAGCTATTTATCTGTAAGGAAAATATTCAAAATATAAATATGAATATAAATATATTCATATTTTTTCATATAAATATGTTTAAGAAGTTCTATACATGTTTCTTTTACAAAGAAATAGGTTTTAAATCAAATAATTATATACATAGTCTATTTAGAAAAAGCAATATAAATAGACATTAATGGAAAAAACCTGTAAACTGTAAAATAAGTTACTCTAAGGAAAAAATCTTTAAAAATGCAAATAAATATTAAAAATACAAATAGGCTGCAAAGGAACAAATTATGCTGTTAGGAATGTAATTCATATAATTATTAAGGTGTAATGGAAAATGGTAAAAATCATTTGTGTGCAAATTTCATGTAAAAAAAATTATTTTCTTGTAATTAATATTTTACACCTAATGTAAACTCCAGGGACTACCTAGGGTATAGGCGTAGCCTAGGACTACCCAGGGTAAAGGCGTACCACAGGGTAAAGGCGTACCCCAGGGTAAAGGCGTACCCCAGGGTAAAGGCGTACCCCAGGGTAAAGGCGTACCCCAGGGTAAAGGCGTACCCCAGGATAAAGGCGTACCCCAGGATAAAGGCGTACCCCAGGGTAGAGGCGTACCCCAGGGTAGAGGCGTACCCCAGGGTAGAGGCATACCCCAAGGTAGAGGCGTACCCCAGCGTAGAGGCGTACCCCAGGGTAGAGGCGTTCCCCAGGGTAGAGGCGTACCCCAGGGTAGAGGCATACCCCAGGGTAAAGGCATACCCCAGGGTAAAGGCGTACCCCAGGGTAAAGGCGTACCCCAGGGTAAAGGCATACCCCAGGGTAAAGGCGTACCCCAGGGTATAGGCGTACCCCAGGGTAAAGGCGTACCCCAGGGTAAAGGCGTACCCCAGGGTAAAGGCATACCCCAGGGTAAAGGCGTACCCCAGGGTAAAGGCGTACCCCAGGGTAAAGGCGTACCCCAGGACTACTTGAGGGTGAAGGCGAGCCCTAAGGCTACCCGGGGTAATGGAATGCTCCAGTACTACCCAGGGTAATAACATGTCCAAAATCAAAATCTTGTAAATAGGCTGCAAGATAACCCATTACAGTATATAATTAACCTGTGAAACAGCACATACATAAACTGGCTGCAAGAAAAACACTAAGCATATACATAAAATCCATTTGAATAGTCTGAAAGAAAAGCTATTTCTCTGTAAGTAAGGTATTCATATAATTAGGTTGAAGAAATTATATTAATAAACTGCAAAGGAAACCATTTTGGAATTATTTAATTATTTAATTTGCAACCTATGTATAAATAATTATGTGCATAGTCTATTTAGAAAGCAATATAATGTAGACAACAATGGAAACAAGTCAATAAACCACTATAAACCAATAAACCACTAAAATAATAATGTCACTTTGTAAGGGAAAAGATTTGGAATGCAAGGAAATATTAAAACACATAGGCTGTAAAGAAAAAAATTATACTGCTAGGAAAAATTTATAAAAGTACTGTATTAGGGTGTAAAGGAAAATGGTAAAATCATTTAGTGCAAATTTTATATAAAATTATTTGGTGTAAAAAATTAATTACAAGAAAATGTAAATTATTAGGACTACCTAGGGCTTAGGCGTGCCCCAGGACTACCCAGGGTAAAGGCATGCCCAGGATAAAGGCATTATCCAAGACTACATGGTGTCAAGGTGATCCCCCAAGTTTACCTGGGGTGAAGTTGTGTCCCCGGGCTACCCGGAGTAAAGTTGTACCCAGGACTACCCGGGCTAAAGGATGCCCCAGTACTACCCATGGTAAAGGCATACCCCTGGACTACCTGGGATAGAGGCATGCCCAGGATTACCCAGGGGTAATGGCATACCCAGGGGTAATGATATGCTCCAGGGCAGCCCAAGTTAAAGGCATACCCAAAACTTCCTGGGGTAAAGGTGTGCCTAAGGACTGCCTGGGGTAAAAGAGTGGCCTGGGCAAAGATGTCCCCAAGGCCTACTACCTGGGGGTAAGGCCTTCCCCCAGGGCTACCCAGGGTAAAGAAATGTACCAGAAAATAAAACAGGAAAAACCAATTACCCCAAAGATTTTAGTATATACATAACAGGACATATTTCAGTAAAGGATTAACCAGGATTAACCCTGGGAAAGCATTCTTCAAAAGCCAAAGGTAAAAATGCAGGATATATTAAGAACTTTTGCAAAATAATTCCTGTTAGTTATAAGTCTACCAAACAAGTTTTTAAGATATCCACATAGAAAATATAGAAAACAGTATTACATTAAACTGTATATTCACTGCCCACTATTAAAACAAACTGAAGAACTAAAAAAATTACTTGAAGTACAACCAACATCATAATCATATATGATATACATCATACCCAAAATATAGTGATAATTTCATGGTTTTCAGACCAACAAGTTGCTGATCGTGTACTCACCTATATCAACTGGTTTGTTTTTTCAAGAACTGAGCACCAGCTCCAGTGCACGTCTCAACAAAATCGACTAACAGGTGTAGTCAACCCCCTCTCATACCTGTTTTTGAATCCTTTCATTGATGGTCTCCACTACCTTAAAGGTTCTTGTGCATTCATCTTCCAATAATTTAGTACAAGGAGGCAATCTGGGAGGTACAAGGAGGCAATCTGGAAAGAATATTGGAATAAACAAATTAATTATTTTGGCTACCAAATCTTGTAATGGCAATTTAAGGCAATTTCTTGAAATAAATCTCAAATATGTAATTATTTAAATTACTTTTAAATTTTAACTTCACACTGAATGTAAATTTTGGCTAAGGCAGCTGGGTGAATGGAAAATGTGGGTGGAATTAAGGGGGTAATGAGCGTGGGACGAGGGGAGAGAATGCAGGGGAGGGAGACGGGGGGAAAATGTAGGTAGGGGTGAGGGGGAATGCAGGTGGGACACGGGGGGGGGGGAGATGCAGGTTGGACACTGGGGAGAGATGCAGGCTGGACACTAGGGGGGGGGGAGAGATGCAGGTGGATGCTGGGGGGATGCAGGCTGGATGCTGGGGGGGAGATGCAGGTTGGACACTGGGGGGGAAGCAGGCTGGATGCTGGGGGGGAAGCAGGCTGGATGCTGGGGGGAAGCAGGCTGGATGCTGGGGGGGGGAAGCAGGCTGGATGCTGGGGGGGAAGCAGGCTGGATGCTGGGGGGGGGGAAGCAGGCTGGATGCTGGGGGGGAANATATTCTGCACTCTGAATATTGCAGAAGGATCGCATCTATGGATATCTGCTTTCCTTTGATATAATTCTAATATGTTGTGCCTCAGTGGGACTCCTATTTACTAGTTACAGCCGCCGGATTCCTTCGTGGGTATTCTACATCCTGATTATAATGTAGGATGTCCATCATCCTGAGATATCCAATATGATTATATTAATGAGGGCTAATTCCTCATAGTGGACATCTAGCATCATGATTCAGGCAGGACTTTCTCCAGTGGATATCCTGATTCAGGCAGGACTCCACTGGACATCCAACATCCTGATTGAGGCAGGACTCTCTCCAGAGGACATTAAACATCCTGATTGAGGCAGGACTCTCTCCAGTGGATATCCAACATCCATATTCAACCAGGACTCTCTCCAGTGGATATCCAACGTCCTGATTCTCGCAGGACTCTCTCCAGTGGACATCCAACGTCCTGTTTCAGGCAGGACGCTCTCTAGTGGACGTCCAACATCCTGATTCAACTAGGATTCTCATCAGTGGATATCCAACATCCTGATTCTGTCTAGACTTTCTTCGGTTGATATTGAACATCCTGGTTCAGGCAGGACTCACTCTAGTGGATATCCAACTTCCTGATGACATTGTAGACAGATAAATTTTCTACACAGTGATTGTAGGCTGTTATAGGCTTGAAGATACAAAAAAAGTATCTACATAAATGGCGAAGAAATGAACTCACTGTGTACCCTATGCTCACAGGATGAGTATAGGGTACACAATGAACTACCACTCACACGATGGGTATGGGTTGCACAAGAAACTATCGCATGGATGGATGAGTATGGAGAGCAAAGTAAACAAAGATACACACGATGAGAAAGGATTGCACAATGTCCTATATGACGCACAGAATGAGTATGAGGTGCACAATAAACTACAGGTAACAGGATAAGTATGGGTTGCACAATAATTTACAGGTCACAGGATGGGTATGGGGTGCACAAACAACTGGTAACAGGACGAGAAGGGGGGTTGCACAATAAATTACAGGTAACAGGATGGGTATGGGTTGCACAAACTACTGGTAACAAGATGAGTATGGGATGCACAATAAATTACCGCACAGAGGATGAGTATGGGGTGCACAAACTACTGATAACAGGATGAATATGGGTTACAGAATAAATTACAGGTCACATGATGGGTATGGAGTTGAACAAACTACTGGTAACAGGATGAGTATGAGTTGCACAATAAATTATCGCACAGAGGATGAGTATAGGGTGCACGTAAACAGGACTCACAGGATGAGTATGGGGTGCACAATAAACTACCATTCACAGGATGAGTCTATGATGTTCGTGCTCTATATTAAAATAACTAAAATACACCTCTGTTTCCAAAATACTTTAATGACCAATATTTGCAAATATATTTTATGTTTCCGATTTTCTGATAATATAAAACATATCATCATATGTATTGGGGCCCCAGTATTAGTCTTGTTCGTTCTCGACACACAATCGAAAATTCTGTGTTCGAATCCTGGGCGGGACAGAAATGGTTGGGAAAATTTCCTTTCACGTAATGCGACTGTTCACCTAGCAGTAAGTAGATACTCAGGAGTTAGTCAGCTTCTTGTGGGGGTTGCATCCTGGGCGGGGTCAGTAATTCGACCTTAAGGATGACCTTGATAAAAGCCTATCGTGTATGAATATACTGTGACTTCCTGTCCCCCAACACAATGAATTATTATAATTATAATATTATGGTTTATAATTAAGTTCTTAAGAGCGATCCTGTGTCATAATTGGCATACGTCTATCTTTACCTCAACATTTTATAAGTTAATTTTTGTCTGTATATAATGATGATCATATACAATTAAGGTAACATTGCAACTTTATAGGAAATTGTTAAATCCAAATATATCTTGGTTCTTATACTTGAGATATTGTTACAATAAACGTTTGAAAACAAAGTTTATATCTGTATTTAAAATATAAAACATTTTGCGTTTATCAACGCATCTCTCTGAATTACAAATGTTTTTCTGAATTGTGAAGCCTGTATTGCCCGCCTGGCAGGACACTGATGCATTGGAAGTTTTAATGTGTCCGGACACCGGCGATGGTGTCGTATTGGCTATTTATTTAACCATATCTTGGCTTTCATTTAAGATATATTTTCCTTGAAATGTAGTCACATTATCGTCTACATCTGTGTTTATGCTGACATATAGACCTTTGATGTTACTTTGCACATATGCAAATGAATTACACAATTAATTCACTTTTGTAGGCCTTCACACTCCCTGAGATAGCCATCACGTGACTATAAAAAGACATATATCTTCACTTTCACTTCAGTTATATTTATGCTAAAGTATTAACATGCAGCTTATATTTCTGTCTTTATTATGACAGAAAACTTCGTTTATTACAATATTTAGATTAAATTAACATTGATCTTCGAAAGATCATAGTTCCCATGGATAGGGAGAGCGTCGGCCAAGAAATCTTGTTTGAAATATGAATATCTTTCCTGTCTAATAAGATATAATCTCTGTGATGGATTCACAAAAACTATTTTATCTCTGCATTTCTGATAACATATACAAATATAAGTTTTATTTGTGAATCTCTATTAAGCAATATATCAGAGAGTGTGTAGGGTTCGGTGTTCTATGAACGAAAAGGACATGAGTAGTTTAAGTAGCGAACGCATACAAGCGAATAACGTTAGTATCTATATAACAAAATTATTGTCCTACGGAGTTGATTTAACTTACACATTTTTATAAATAATATTAAATGTTTTCTGGCTATTTATGAAAGATATTATTACAAATACCCATTCTACTTGTTAATATCATTAATTAAATTTGCGACAATTTGAGCAAAGAATTGCGACGACTGGATCACTGTGTACAGGAGGCTGATATGGCAGCAAACACTCTCCAGGCGACCATTATCTTAGATAAGTCGCTCCACAATTTTGTCGCTTGGACCGTCGACTTCCTATGGCGTCACCTGTTTAAATAAATAAATATTATATTACATATTTACTTCGAATTTCGATATGAAATTACATTATTTCAGAATGAAAATAGGTTTGATCGTGTTCTACGTGCAGCACCAACATTACAGTAAGTAAATATACCATATTTCTTCATTACTTACGTAATGCTAGGAGGATTTGGGTACATTTGGGTAGATTTGGGTAATTCTACGGACCGCCGGAGGCGACTAGTTTATTGTACACCCAATTCCCATTCCATTAGTGGTAGTTTCTTGTGCACTCCATACTCGTCCTGTAAGGGGTCAGGACGACTATGGTTTTTCGCTACTGCTCACATGCTGTGAGCAGTAGCGAAAAACTTAAGGATTACAAAGGTCACAAAAGGTCTTAATGAAACTATATTTGTCCGATTGTTTAAGGAAAAAAAGAAGTGCTGCGGCCAGCGGGCACCTCGCCCTTCGGGGGTGGGGGACCGGCTTCGCTGGCCTGCGGAGTGGGGGTGCTGCGCCGGATCCCCAAGTCTAGGGCTGCCCGCAGCTACTTACCATATGTCAAGTGCTCACTTGTAGTGCAAGTTTGGGATTGCAGACTTTACATGTACTGGGCACTAGCATATCATTACCCCTGGAAATTATTAACTATTCTATGCCCTCTGTGTATACAGAATATATTTCTACATACTGTACTGGCTGTGCCACTCAATTATCTCTGGCATTGTTTTTAATTATAGCATTAAGCTGATTGCGAGTACTGCAACATTGCTTCGGCTAGCTGCCACTAGGCACGGTTAATGTCATATGACTTATTCCCTTAGTTGCATCTTTGCAGTACTGGCATTCTACTCAGCCATGTTACATGCCTTCTCTTATATTGTGGTACAGCAGTTGCGCTACTTACCATATGTCAAGTGCTCACTTGTGTGCAAGTTTGGGGTTGCAGACTTTACATGTACTAGGGGCCCTCTGGTTGGGCCCCATTTGGATTGTGCAGTTCGGTTTTGGTCGCCGTGTTGTGGAGTGGATGTGGGTTCACTTGAACGTGTCCGGCGTGGGATGGCTGGGTTGGTTCCCCAAATTGGAGGTCTTTCATGTGGGGAAAGATTAACAAAGCTTGATTTGCATTCGCTGGAAAGGCGAAGAGTTGGGGGTGACATGATAGAGGTTTGCGGGTGGATGAATGGACATAACAAAGGGGATATTAATAGGGTATTGAAAGTATCAACACAGGACAGAACGCGAAACAATGGGTATAAATTGGATAAGTTTAGATTTAGGAGAGACTTGGGTAAATACTGGTTCAGTAACAGGGTTGTTGATTTGTGGAACCAATTGCCGCGTAACATTGTGGAGGTGGGGTCCCTCGATTGTTTTAAGCATGGGTTGGACATATATATGAGTGGGATTGGGTGGTTATAAATAGGAGCTGCCTCGTATGGGCCAATAGGCCTTCTACAGTTACCTTTGTTCTTATGTTAGGCACTAGCATATCGTTACCCCTGGAAACTAGTAACTATTCTATGCCCTCTGTGTATACAGAATATATTTTATACATACTGTACTGGCTGTGCCACTCAATTATCTCTGGCATTGTTTTAATTATAGCTTTAAGCTGATTGCGAGTACTGCAACATTGCTTCGGCTAGCTGGCACTAGACACGGTTAATGTCCTATGACTTATTTCCCTTAGTTGCATCTTTGCAGTACTGGCATGCTACTCAGCCATGTTACACGCCTACTTGGATATTGTGGTACAGCAGTTGCTCTGTAAACATTAGTTAATAAATTAAGGTCCCCCCCACTCCTGGTTTGTTTTCTCCCCGATCAGAAAAGGTCTTAATGAAACTATATTTGTCCGATTGTTTAAAGAAAAAAAGAAGTGCGCATTTAAAGATCACATATCATATCCTGTCAAAACATCCGGTTTAATAAGATTGTTGTTTTCATTGTCAAACATAATTATTTTTAAGTAAAATTATATTTGGAAAACATTACTTGCATTAGTTTAATATGAAACTTTAAAAATGAATCTTATACGTTCTCGTTAAGAACATTTCTCGGTGTATACAGACTGTGTCACGTCTTAGTAACTTTCCAGATCTTAACAAGAAATAAGCTTAACACCAAAGTGTGTTCTGAGATTATATATATATATATATATATATATATATATATATGCGGACAAGTGTTTACTTGTCGAGGTCAACCCCGGAACTCACAGTTCCTGCGACGGCGCTGGAACCAATCGTATTGGCGTATGCCTTTCCATTGGAGACTTTCAGCGCCGTGGAGAGGGGGGACCTGCTGCCTGGGTAACAGCTTCTCCCCCGAATCAACCTACCCAGGCTTTGCGCCCTGGTGAGGCCACTCCAGACCGACAACCAGAGCGCAACTCCATCGTCTCCTGAGACTGATGGATGCCTACTACTACTACTACTACTATGCGGACAAGCTTGAATGGTTGTTCAAGCCGACAAAACTCCATACCATCTCCCAATCAATTTAGTAACCAAATTGATGTATGGGCCTATTGGCCCATAGGATGCTGCTCCTATTCATACCCATCCAAACCCAGTCATATTTTTATCATTGTACTTCACTTCACCTTTCTCCTGCCTATATATGTCCAAATCTTTGTACTTGTAACTCCGGGGTTACGGGCTATTCATGCCCGTGCCACCTCTTGGGTGGCTTAATCTTTATCAATCAATCAATCTACTTGTAACTCCACGAGAGACATCTCCTGTCCACGAGGCTAACCATAGCCCATGCTTCTTGCCCAGCTCCTGTGCCAGGTAAGTTACGGGCTCACCATAGACCGTGCTACTTGGAACTTGTTCCGAGTAGACGGAACGTCAACCAACTTGTGACGTCAACCTCACGGAAGAGGTTGACGGGCGCGACGGCAGGTTCAGAGCACCCAGCAGCCTGATGACCCAAGAGGCCACAACGGTAACACGTACGGGGCTGGAGAGCATAAAACACTCGAACAGAACACCCCAGAAGCCTCACTTGAGAAGGAATGTCCGCCCGCAGCCTCATTTCTAGGGTGGGAATATTTGATCGCACACCCTTTAGCGGACCCGAGGAGAGCAGGTGCAACCGCACACTGACGACCGCCCCAAACTGGCCGAAATAACGCCTCAGCAGTTCCTCCGGAAATTCCAGGGGCGCCCTATGCACGCTTACATACGTGATGGCACCACTGCGATCGGAGACAGTCACAGTGCCCGCACCTTCGGGCAGGGACAAGGTCCGCCCCTCGTACCGACGTAAAAACGCCCTATATACCTCCTCCGTCGTTAGTTTAACAACCACTCTACGGGCAGACACCATCTCAACACCATAAACATCCCCCACAGGGACCCGCAGCATGTCACACAGCACCAAACCCACCTCGGGATAACCCGCCCGAGCAGAAAACTCGAGGCCTATGGACTGGGCACGCAAAACAGGGGTGAGGGGGGCCCCCATGGCGCCGACACCTCAAACCACACCCGCCCCCTAGCAACTCTAGGTAGCAACTGGCAGGTCAAGCGAGCGTGTCTTGACCCCCTGGCGGCCAACGAGCGAATCCAGTATTTCATAAATGACACAATTATCATTACGAGGGCTGTTTCTAACTAATAGTTTACCAACAGTATTTTCGTAGAGAAACAATACATATATATCAAAAAGTTTCAAGGCCTTGACCATATTTTCAAACCCAGAGAAATATGGTAAACATAACACATTCTTTGGGAGAATTTTTTTCACTGCATATATTATTATAATATGTATGACGTGCTTTGCTACGGCAATCTAACAAAAAAACTCAGTGGATAACAAAGCTTGAGACCAATAAAATCAATATTCTTAAATTCTTCATCTAAGAATTCTGGACTAACAACCCGAAGAGCTGTTAAATACATAGAGGAAAAAAATTATTTTTTCACATTGTATCTATGTCCTGAGAAATAATGAACATAAGATGAGCAGTGAACATAAGCAGTGCAGTAGAATAAAATATATCACAATCTTGCCAAAGAAAACCAAAAAAGCAACATCATAAGCCATTACAATTCTTGCAGATGCGTATGCATACCTCTTTTGATGGGGTTCTCGTGGTAATTACGAATATGTAAATATTCATATATTGCCCATAATCAATGTAAGAACCTATTAAAACACTGACGGTTAAATGTAAAATAACACAGAGCTACGTGTAAAATATTTTATTTTTATTTTATTTCCACACATCTACGGATCATCCAATAAAATCAGCAGATTTCTAGATGTTACTACTGCTCGGCTTAGACTCGGTTACAAGTATCTTTGGGAATTCTCATTATCTGCCGATGTAGACCTGACCAAATGTAAACTGTGTCAACAAAATTATTCGCACACCCTCCGTCATTATGTGATGGAGTGCGAAAAGATACGTGAATTTAGAGACAATTCTATAACCAATGTTCCAGCGATGTGTAAATATTTCATTCAAAATGATCTGCTACCAGAAATTTTAGCCAAATATCCCCAGTTTGCTAACTGTAGGTAGTAACTGAGTGATTGTAACCTATCCACCGCTGCCCACTGGATGGGGGGCGGTGTGCAAGACAAACATATAAATTGTGACACTAGCTCTCCACGTATGTCAGTTGCTTAATTTAGAACCTGTACCTGAGGTCGATCTCGAACCCATTGTTGATGTGACGACTTATTGAATTTTGTAACTAGCTCATCAAGATTGTAACTTGCTAAGCTAAATGAATTGTGGGGTTCAGTCCCTGAGCCCATTATGTGCCTCTGTAACCCTTTCCACTACCGCCCACGGGATGGGTATGGGGTGCATAATAAATGAACTAAACTAACTAACTTTATTTATCTTTTTACACTCTTTCCAAGCAACAAACACGCATAGCGTTTCAGGCAGGTCCTTAAACTGTCCGAAATAACTGACAATAGATCCTTAAACTGCTCGATATAATTGACAGCTACATGATAAATAATATTGACAGCCAAGTGTAAAATACAACTATCAGATACGTTTAATTTGGGAAATGAGCAGCATTAACTCAGCAGACACTAATATTGCGAGGGCAGGCACCTCACCCCGTCTTGCAGCAGGCACCTCACCCCGGCTTGCGGCTGCGTCCTACACCACCACACTTGCATCCGGCTATTAAGTAACACGAGCAAGCCACAGTGTCACCGACGGGAGACATCTCCTGTCCACGAGGCTAACCATAGCCCGTGCTTCTTGTCCCGCTCCTGTGCCAGGTAAGTTACGGGCTCACCATAGCCCGTGCTACTTGGAACTTGTTCCGAGTAGCTGAATCTATAACAACAACAACAACAACAACCACAGTGTCGTGTGTGGCTGGTCCGGGCTGAGTACGTTGCACTTACGCCGCCTTCTTCACCGCATGTGGACTCCAGTATTGTCGCAGATATTATATGTGGAATATTGTGATCTGTATAGTTATTTATCAAGTGTCTAGTATGAAAAGATTTCAAACTTTTGGTATCCTTTCCTTTTTGACTTGCAGAAACTGATCTGGTCTTCATGTGCTTGTTGGAGTTGCACGAGTATAATTTTGTAAGTCATGGTAAACAAATGTGAAGATAACTTTGAAGAGCGAATGTGGTGGTGAAGATATGATCTTTGTGTAGTGTTGTTACATGTGAGTACGATGATGACTGACCAGGAACACAATGAGAGGCCGCTCTTGACTGAGAGTAACACCGACACTACCACCGACACTACCGCCGACACCACAACCACCACCACTTCATACTGTGGTGGTGTGAGAAGGTTACTGGCCGCCATCACCCTCGAACCCGCTGTTTTTCTTTACGTCCTTGGCTTTGGTTTAGATGTTGTCTTCGTCGAGAACTTGTTGGTTGACAAGACATGTCTCCTTCACTTCAATTTCAGCGAAGACATTTGTACAAATCTGTCTAGCGGCAAATTCCCAGATGAACAGAACGCCGTTCACCGGCAGGTGACCCGCTACACCTTGTACTGTGCCATAGTGCAACACGTACCTGCCGTAGTGGTCGTTATGGTGCTGGGGGCCTGGAGCGACCTCCGCGATCGCGGCCTGCCCATCCTCGTGCCTATGATGGGTTACTTCCTCATGGCTCTTGGTCTCTTCGCCAACTCCTACTGGTGGTTCCTGCAACCGGAGATCCTTCTATTATGCTTCGTGCCAGTTGGCCTCACGGGGGCAGTTATGGCAATCTACATGAGCGTTTCAGCTTATATTAGTGCTGACTCAGACGTCAAGATGAGAACTACACGTTTATCTGTAGTTATGGTGATAGTGCCAATTGCTGCCACACTAGGCAAAGGTCTAGCACTGATACTGTTCACACATAGTGGCTACGTGGCGGTGTTTGGCGCACAGTCAATCCTGTGTGCAGTTGCAATTGTGTACGTGATGCTGCGACTGAAGAAGCGACCTGAAGGTGTCAGCATCGAGGCAACTCCGCCAGGGGCGTCGGAGGTGCTGGAGGTGCTCAG
Organism: Procambarus virginalis; assembly: GCA_020271785.1. NCBI lineage: Eukaryota > Metazoa > Arthropoda > Malacostraca > Decapoda > Cambaridae > Procambarus > Procambarus virginalis. Next base: position 1,497,773 of record WNGS01163947.1, read on the forward strand.
TCCCGCTCGCCTGAGGAAGACGGTGCAGGTAGCCTGCCGGGGACGTGAAGGGAGTGTGAGACGAAACATCTTTGGTCACGTCGCAGTCATCTGGCTTCTTGTGTTTACTGCTGGTAAGATAACTCGGTCTGTGTGTAGTTGATTTTCTTAATGCCAGTTAGTGACAGCATTAATAATTGTAACTAACAATTTAATTTACAAAAGTTAAAAGCAGATGCTAACTTTCTTAACACTTTCAAGGGCCTGATTAACTTCAGCGAAAGCTTATCAGCAAAGTCTCTTATCCTTTGCCACTGACTTCTGCCGAGACACTTGCTGACAACGTATTATAGCGTGTTGTCCTTGCTTCAGGGTCGGCCCAATACGACTTCCTCTACACTCGGAAAAAGTTCTCCTGGAACTTCCAGACATACTCTGTCTGGAGTCTCGTCGACACGCCCCTCGCTGCCACAGGTGAGACACAGCATTTTTATTAATTTTATATATTTAAATAGTAATAGAAAGTACCATAACTTTTTTGCCTATTTTTTTAACGATAGGCTACATTTTCGCAATTCGAACATTAACGCGTATAGAAACTATTACATTTAAAGCTTCATTGTTATGGGTTGTCATCAGTTATCTGTTCAGTTACAAGCTGTACTGGGGGTCCTTGACCGTAAGGTGGTACAGTGTCAATACAGAAGCATCTTCGCAGGGACACTGGTGGTCCTGCCGGTGTTGAGTTACCGGTGGAACGTGGGAGACTCCCTTCTCGGCTTCGTTGGAGCCGTCTCTATGATCTTCAACTTTGTCCTGCGAGCGACAGCTCCGGAGTCCTGGATCCTCTACATAGGTCAGTTGACGGATGTATTTTGTTGCTTGCCAACACGGCTTTCAATTTTTACATGGAGAAAACATCACGTTTCTCGAAATGTGCCATAATAAGTAATATTTTTTTAAACATTACAGGGAACATTGGCCTGGGTTTAACACTCATTTCTGAATTGCATTCAAACAAAAAAATTATACTTGCATTGCCAACATATAAATAGTCCACAAAGGATGACCCTCCCCAGGATGCAACTCTAGGGCAGGTCAGGTGTTCGACCTTGGGGAGACCTCAATAAAGGCATAAAGTAAGGTTTATATAGCTACTTACACACGGGCTCACCATAGCCCGTGCTACATGGACACTTTGTTCTGAGTAGCTAAATCTAAAACAACAACAGCTACTTACAGATAGACTGACTATATACAAATGACACCGTCATCTTTAAAAAAATCGCAGAAAGCGCTCAGCAGAAAACTACCTACCAATCAACCTAACCTCACACATCTGCAATCTCACGAATAGAATTCTAAGCGAGAGGAATGAGTCATTCCCATTTCAATGTGCTCACGCTGGTAAAATCAACACAATTTTGATTTTGTAAAAAATCCTGCCTTACAAACCTGCTCACATTTTTTTGGAAACGATAATTCAAAAATTTATTTAATGTAGTGTTCAAGTGAATGCCTTAACGGTTTGTCACAAAGTTGACAGACTGAATATTCTGGTAGTGGCTAACTAACCTGCCAGATGTGCCTATCGCTACGGCGAATTCGCGCAATGACTACATCATATTGTCTGGCCTGATTACTGTGCTGACCATACAGATACCCGTTTTACAAAAGTTGTCATAGCTTTTAATACTGTAGCTTTCAGGGCTTTGAGCATGTCTTAATTCAAAATCTGAAATAATTTCTTTGTTTGTAATAATATTATTAGATAATCCAAAGACACATTCTGTATTTTCTTTCTTGCAAACCTAATTGGCCAGTTGACCGACAAAGTCAGGCTTTCCACTTCCAACATGGGATGCTATTATTCGTTGCCAAAAAGTTACATTTCATGGACTTTATCAGATGCTTCTTTACCCATGCGGTTATAAACCCATGGAACCGATTACCCGCCAAAGCCGTCGACGCAAAGACTTTATTCCCGTTCAAAGTCCATTTGGAAACAATTCTCAGGAGCAATGTGGAAACTTTTGGGAATTCGCATGGTTACTGTCCCCGTCGAGGCCGCTAGAGATATAGTGATCTTCAGGTAAATTTACACACAGGGTTCTTTTTCCCGACAAAAGGAATTAAAATTATATTTTTTCTGATGAACTGTTCCCCAAAAAATTGTAAACTGATTTTGATTAAATTTTGCTTTTGCTTCAGAGTTCTGTCCACGGAGTAATCATTAGCAGTGATAACAGTTAACAAAAAATCACAGCGTTATGTTAAAAATCTTAACTTTGTTAGAACATCAGAGAAGCGGATAGGCCAAGTTCAAGTCCAGTAATACCAAACCGAGAGACGTTATGGGTACTTGAAAAGTGTTATGGGATTGAATTTCATTATCTTTATTTTAAATGCAGCATCCACTAAAAATTCTTTATTTGAAATATTTAAATATAGTCTTAAAGATCAAACAAATTTCAAGCAACATTGAATACGTGCAGTCTTAACTCATTTTTAGAAATCTTTAGAAATTTTATGTATCTCAATATCTAAGATACAAACAATTGTAAGATTCAAATAAAGATAAGAATCAGTGCTCTAGACACATTTTAACTATCAAAAAGTAATTAATATAATAGGACACTACCATAATTCATCCAGGTCAATATGTTTCATGGTTCAAGTTGAGATAATAAAATACATCTCATAGGGATAGAGTAGCTTAGGCTATTTCTGCTGTTTCATGGTAACAGCGTCGGTGGTGGGCGTGTGTTCCGGCATGGTGATGGTGTGCTCCAGGGCTGCCATTTCCAAGCTGGTCAACAAGGACGAGCTGGGAGCCGTCTTCGCTCTCTCGGGTGCTGGCGAGGCGGTAATCCCCATCCTGTCTTCAGCCATGATGACGCCCATCTATAATGCCACTCTCGACACCTTCCCGGGAACTGTGCTCGTCCTGGCCGCCGGCGTCAGCGTCATCATCGCCGCCTTATATGTGTAAGACTTTGACCGGCTGGTGCAGGAGTGTCAGTGCTTCTCTGTGTAGCACTCACACCACCATTCTAATTATATCTGTTGAGGCTTTATCCTATATTTCATGACCTTCACACATTATGCATGTTTCATAACATGCTTATACGTTGTTATTGACAACTACACCTCTTGTGTGTGACCCTCAGGTGGATGATGACCTCAAGCTCCAGTACTCGCCGGGAGGTGGTGTCCAGCAGTATTGATGACTGACTTGGTGGGATAATCAAGGTTGTGTGGTGAGGACGTCTTCGTAGTTCATCAGAGCTCGTAAACTGTTAAGTGAATACCGATTAAGCCTCCATGGTCGAATAAGAGATAGATATGTCGTAAGTTGACACTAAAGTGTGCGTGACCTCTGACCATCGCACTTCGTACTACTTTCCTCGTTTGGATTAGTTGTTGACGTTCATAAAAGCAAGAGATGAAACCGATATTATGAAGGCATCATACTTGCCCTGAGAGAGGAATACAATCTATAACACGTTTTGTAAACGTGTGTATCTCTTGTGTAAATGTGTGTGTGTAAACGTGTGTAAACTCACTTGCCCTGAGTGGAGAGGAATACAATCTATAACACGTTTTGTAAACGTGTGTATCTCTTGTATAAATTTCTGTGTGTAAACGTGTGTAAACTCACTTGCCCTGAGTGGAGAGGAATACAATCTATAACACGTTTTTGAAAACGTGTAAATTTCTCTCATGAAGAAATATGTATTGAACTGTCGTTGTTTCATTGTAGCTATTATTTCAAAACTGAAACAAGCAAGGTTTTGGTTGACAATAAACAGTATTACTATTTTGTTGCTTTTGATTGTATTGTATGAAATGTATTGCATTTCACTGAACCCTTAATATGTATGTTTTAATTTTTACCAAATATAAATCTTGTAGAAAGAATCCAGAGGTGGACAAGTTACAAGTGTCAGCTGCCCACAGCATCTCAGGATGATCTTGAATGCCAAGGGTCTTCTGAGTCATGTTCAGGCCATAACATCCTCAATGAATATCATACTTTAAACGTCGTTCGTCTTTTTTGTGTTCTCTGTCTTGTATTAGCTCCCTGAATGCTATCTAAAATGGCCAACTGGAAAATATACCAACAAGAACTTGAAAATAACTTGAATTTGAAAAGAACCGCCTACCCGCCAGAGCCATAAACGTCAAAACTCTGCTGGGTTTTAAAATACAGCTGAAAAAGATCAGGGCAAATGGGGGGACTTTTGAGAAACCGCCGGCTTCCTGTCCTCATCGTGACCACTAGTATCAGTGGCTTTCAGGTAAAATAAATAAATAAATTATATATATATATATATATATATATATATTATATATATATATATATATAGTATATATATATATATAATATATATATATAAATATATATATATATACATATATAAATATATATATATATATATATATATATATATATATATATAATATATATATATATATATATATATATATATATATATATATATATATATATATATATATGTTATTAAATATGACCGAAAAAGTAAGATTAATAATTCTAACACGAATTTTCTCAATTTTCCTTATGTTTGTTTTTACTGATGACGGTAAATGAAAAATCAATTCTCCAAAATTCATTCTTTATTTCTTAGTCTGACGCGACACTTGAACGCGTTTCGTAATAACTAATTACATTTTCAAAGACTTTAGTTTTCTCACACAACTATAACCTTAAAGCACTAAACAGTTCTTTACTATGCTATGATTTAAACAGCTTTCATCTTTCATTTTATACCCGCGTTTTGGGTGAGGTGATATGTTACAACAGTTTTTAATGAGGTGAACAAAACTTTCAACAAAGGACAGAACACGAAAACAATGGATATTAACTGGATATTAACTGGGTAAATTGAAGGTATGAATGGAAGTAACTGCGGAAGGGTCTATTGGCCCATATTTCTTGATGCTTCTATATTGGAGCGGGGTCTCCCCGCTCCAATATAGAAGCATCAAGAAATATGGGCCAATAGACCCTTCCGCAGTTACTTCCATTCATACCTTCAATTTACCCAGTTAATATCCAGTTAATATCCATTGTTTTCGTGTTCTGTCCTTTGTTGAAAGTTTTGTTCACCTCATTAAAAACTGTTGTAACATATCACCTCACCCAAAACGCGGGTATAAAATGAAAGATGAAAGCTGTTTAAATCATAGCATAGTAAAGAACTGTTTAGTGCTTTAAGGTTATAGTTGTGTGAGAAAACTAAAAGTCTTTGAAAATGTAATTAGTTATTACGAAACGCGTTCAAGTGTCGCGTCAGACTAAGAAATAAAGAATGAATTTTGGAGAATTGATTTTTCATTTACCGTCATCAGTAAAAACAACATAAGGAAAATTGAGAAAATTCGTGTTAGAATTATTAATCTTACTTTTTCGGTCATATTAATAACATATGTCTACAGGAAAGACTGCTACCAAAATATACTAATATATATATATATATATATATATACACACACACACACACACACACACACACACTAGCTGTACCCGGCCACGCGTTGCTGAGTCACAGCAACCCTCCACTGTCCCCTCGTCCTCCCAACCATTCCCCTCTCCCCCATCCCCTCGTGTCTCCCCATCATTCCCCCGACCCCCGTTCACTTTTTTCTCCCCACCATCCCCCACTCCTCTCCCCCCCATGTCCTCCCAACGATTCTCCACTCAACCGCCCCCTCATCCTCCCCCACCATTCCCCACACTCTCGTCCGATGCGTTCCCAAATGATCTGATGTTCCCATAAAAAAATAGGAACATCAAATAATTTGATGTTCCTATCACTGAAAAATAAGAAGTTAAAAAACGAAAAAAATAAAAAATAAAAAAATAAACTATACTCGCGAAATTATCAGTATAGTAAACAACACAGCTCAATTCCAACACAATGTCACACAAAATAATTAAATCAAAATGAAAATAAATCGAAATCTATGAAAATTCAATTTATCAATGTAATTGGAATTTATCAATGCAATTGGAAACACTGAAAGGAATCGTAACATTCAGTAAAGCGTGTGTTGCTTTAACGTGCAACAGATGGCGCTGTTAAAAAAAAACTTGTTTTTTCCTGTCACAGGCATGGCATCTATATAGTAGATATAGAAAAGCACATGCGAATTTGAATGGAACACTGTGTCAAAATTTCAAAACAATCGGTGAAGAACTTTCGGAGATTAGCGATTTTGAACACACGAACATTTACATTTATATATATATCTATATATCTATATATTATATTATATATATTATATTATATATATATATATATATATATATATATATATATATATATATATAACTGAAAACTCACACCCCAGAAGTGACTCGAACCCATACTCCCAGGAGCAACGCAACTGGTATGTACAGGGATGCCTTAAACCACTTGACCATCACGACCGGACATAAGGAAGCAATATGAACCACTTCCCCGCCGGCACCTGGATGGTTATCTTGGGCATAGCATTTTATCAAATCACCTCATTTCTTGGGGCAACACGTGAGGGACATAAATGCAAACAAGCCTGAATGGTCCCCAGGACTAGATACAACTGAAAACTCACACCCCAGAAGTGACTCGAACCCATACTCCCAGGAGCAACGCAACTGGTATGTACAGGGATGCCATAAACCACTTGACCATCACGACCGGACATAAGGAAGTGATAGCCGAGGCTATATGAACCACTTCCCCGCCGGCACCTGGATGGTTATCTTGGCATAGCATTTTATCAAATCACCTCATTTCTTGGGGCAACACGTGAGGAACACAAATGCAAACAAGCCTGAATGGTCCCCAGGACTAGATACAACTGAAAACTCACACCCCAGAAGTGACTCGAACCCATACTCCCAGGAGCAACGCAACTGGTATGTACAGGGATGCCTTAAACCACTTGACCATCACGACCGGACATAAGGAAGTGATAGCCGAGGCTATCACGTTGTTGCGTTGCTCCTGGGAGTATGGGTTCGAGTCACTTCTGGGGTGTGAGTTTTCAGTTGTATCTAGTCCTGGGGACCATTCAGGCTTGTTTGCATATATATATATATATATATATATATATATATAATATATATATATATATATATATATATATATATATATATATATATATGCTAGTATGCGAGTGGAACGTTGTGTCAAAATTTCAAGGCAATCGGTGAAAAACTTTCGGAGATTAGCGATTATACATATATTATATATATACACATAATCATATAGCACTGCTCATATAATTTGGCAGTGCTAAAGATTATGCACTGCAAAATTATATAAAAAAATGAATGTGATATAAAATATAACATAATCTCGATAAAGAAAACCCAAGAAACAACATCATAAGCCATTACAATTCTTACAGATGCGGCTGCATATCTTTTTTGATGGGTTCTCGTGATACGTACGAATATATAAATATCCATATATTGGCTATAATACATGTAAGAACCTATTAAAACAACGACGGCTAAGTTTTAAAAAACACTGACAGCTACGTGTAAAATATTTTATTTTTATTTTACTTATTTATATACAAGATGCACGGGGTTGTGAGAGTACATAACATTGGTGTTCTTTTTACACTCTAGCTAGACCACAAACACGCATAGCATTTCGGGCAGGTCCTTAAACTGCCCGAAATAACTGACTTCAGATACTTAAACTGCCCAATATAACTGACTGTTATGTGTAAAATATAACTGACAGCTACGTGTAAATAATACTGACAGCCTAGTGTAAAATACAACTGTTAGATACGTTTAATTTGGGAAATGAGCAGCATTAACTCAGCAGACACTAATATTGCGAAGGCAGGCACCTCTTCCCGGCTTGCAGCAGGCACCTCACCCCGCCTTGCGGCTGCACTCTCCACCACCACACTTGCCTCCGGCTATTAAGTAACACCAGCAAGCCACAGTGTCGTGTGTGGCTGGTCCGGGCTGAGTACGTTGCACTTACGCCGCCTTCTTCACCGCATGTGGACTCCAGTATTGTCACATATTATATGTGGAATATCGTGATCTGTATAGTTATTTATCAAGTGTCTAGTATGAAAAGATTTCAAACTTTTGGTATCCTTTCCTTTTTGATTTGCAGAAACTGATCTGGTCTTCATGTGCTTGTTGGAGTTGCACGAGTATAATTTTGTAAATCATGGTAAACAAGTGTGAAGATAACTTTGAAGAGCGAATGTGGTGGTGAAGATATGGTCTTTGTGTAGTGTTGTTACATGTGAGTACGATGATGACTGACCATGAACACAATGAGAGGCCGCTCTTGACTGAGAGTAACACCGACACTACCACCGACACCACAACCACCACCACCACTTCATACTGTGGTGGTGTGAGAAGGTTACTGGCCGCCATCACTCTCGAACCCGCTGTTTTTCTTTACGTCCTTGGCTTTGGTTTAGATGTTGTCTTCGTCAAGAACTTGTGGGTTGACAAGACATGTCTCCTTCACTTCAATTTTAGTGAAGATATTTGTACAAATCTGTCTAGCGGCAAATTCCCAGATGAACAGAACGCCGTTCACCGGCAGGTGACCCGCTACACCTTGTACTGTGCCATAGTGCAACACGTACCTGCCGTAGTGGTCGTTATGGTGCTGGGGGCCTGGAGCGACCTCCGCGATCGCCGCCTGCCCATCCTCGTGCCTATGATGGGTTACTTCCTCATGGCTCTTGGCCTCTTTGCTAACTCCTACTGGTGGTTCCTGCAGCCGGAGATCCTTCTATTATGCTTCGTGCCAGTTGGCCTCACGGGGGCAGTTATGGCAATCTACATGAGCGTTTCAGCTTATATTAGTGCTGACTCAGACGTCAAGATGAGAACTACACGTTTATCTGTAGTTATGGTGATAGTGCCAATTGCTGCCACACTAGGCAGAGGTCTAGCACTGATGCTGTTCACACATAGTGGCTACGTGGCGGTGTTTGGCACACAGTCAATCCTGTGTGCAGTTGCAATTGTGTACGTGATGCTGCGACTGAAGAAGCGACCTGAAGGTGTCAGCATCGAGACAACTCCGCCAGGGGCATCGGAGGTGCTGGAGGTGCTTAGTCCTGCTCGCCTGAGGAAGACGGTGCAGGTAGCCTGCCGGGGACGTGAAGGGAGTGTGAGACGAAACATCTTTGGTCACGTCGCAGTCATCTGGCTTCTTGTGTTTACTGCTGGTAAGATAACTCGGTCTGTGTGTAGTTGATTTTCTTAATGCCAGTTAGTGACAGCATTAATAATTGTAACTAACAATTTAATTTACAAAAGTTAAAAGCAGATGCTAACTTTCTTAACACTTTCAAGGGCCTGATTAACTTCAGCGAAAGCTTATCAGCAAAGTCTCTTATCCTTTGCCACTGGCTTCTGCCGAGACACTTGCTGACAACGTATTATAGCGTGTTGTCCTTGCTTCAGGGTCGGCCCAATACGACTTCCTCTACACTCGGAAAAAGTTCTCCTGGAACTTCCAGACATACTCTGTCTGGAGCCTCGTCGACACGCCCCTCGCTGCCACAGGTGAGACACAGCATTTTTATTAATTTTATTTATTTAAATAGTTAATAGAAAGTTCCATAACTTTTTTGCCTATTTTTTTAACGATAGGCTACATTTCCGCAATTCGAACATTAACGCGTATAGAAACTATTACATTTAAAGCTTCGTTGTCATGGGTTGTCATCAGTTATCTGTTCAGTTACAAGCTGTACTGGGGGTCCTTGACCGTAAGGTGGTACAGTGTCAATACAGAAGCATCTTCGCAGGGACACTGGTGGTCCTGCCGGTGTTGAGTTACCGGTGGAACGTGGGAGACTCCCTTCTCGGCTTCGTTGGAGCCGTCTCTATGATCTTCAACTTTGTCCTGCGAGCGACAGCTCCGGAGTCCTGGATCCTCTACATAGGTCAGTTGACGGATGTATTTTGTTGCTTGCCAACACGGCTTTCAATTTTTACATGGAGAAAACATCACGTTTCTCGATGTGCCATAATAGGTAATATCTTATAAACATTACAGGGAACATTGGCCTGGGTTTAACACTCATTTCTGAATTGCATTCAAATAAAAATTTATACTTACATTGCCAACATATAAATAGTCCACAAAGGATGACCCTCCCCAGGATGCAACTCTAGGGCAGGTCAGGTGTTCGACCTTGAGACCTCAATAAAGGCCTAAAGTAAAGTTTATACAGCTACTTACACACGGGCTCACCATAGCCCGTGCTACATGGACACTTCGTTCTGAGTAGCTAAATCTAAAACAACAACAGCTACTTACAGTATAGAGTGACTATACAAATGACACCGTCATCTTAAAAAAAAGGCAGAAAGCGCTCCAGAAAACTATCTATCAATCAGCCTAACCTCACGCATCTGCAATTATCACGGATAGAATTCTAAGCGAAGGAATGAGTCGTCATTTCAATGTGCTCACGTTGGTAAAATAAAAAAAATCGCATGGTTACTGTCCCCGTCGAGGCCACTAGAGATATAGTGACCTTCAGGTAAATTTACACACAGGTTTTTTTTCCCGACAATGGAAATTAAAATTATATTTTTTTCTGATGAACTGTTCCCCAAAAAATTGTAAACTGATTTTGATTAAATTTTGCTTTTGCTTCAGAGTTCTGTCCACGGAGAACAGTGGACATTAGCAGTGATAAAAGTTAACAAAAAATCACACCGTTATGTTAAAAATCATAACCTTGTTAGACAGAAGAAGAGAAGCGGATAGGCCAGTAATACCAAACCGGGAGACGTTATGGGTACTGGAAAAGTGTTATAGGACTGAATTTCATTACTTTTATTCTAAATGCAGCATCCACTAGAAATTCTTTATTTGAAATATTTAAATATAGTCTTAAAGATCAAACAAATTTCAAGCAACATTGAATACGTGCAGTCGTCACTCATTTTTAGAAATCTTTAGAAATTTTATGTATCTCAATATCTAAGATACAAACAATTGTAAGATTCAAATGAAGATAAGAATCAGTGTTCTAGACACATTTTAACTATCAAAAAGTAATTAATATGATAGGACACTACCATAATTCATCCAGGTCAATATGTTTCATGGTTCAAGTTGAGATAATAAAATACATCTCATAGGGATAGAGTAGCTTAGGCTATTTCTACTGTTTCATGGTAACAGCGTCGGTGGTGGGCGTGTGTTCCGGCATGGTGGTGGTGTGCTCCAGGGCTGCCATTTCCAAGCTGGTCAACAAGGACGAGCTGGGAGCCGTCTTCGCTCTCTCGGGTGCTGGCGAGGCGGTAATCCCCGTCGTGTCTTCAGCCATGATGACGCCCATCTATAATGCCACTCTCGACACCTTCCCGGGAACTGTGCTCGTCCTGGCCGCCGGCGTCAGCGTCATCATCGCTGCCTTATATGTGTAAGACTTTGACCGGCTGGTGCAGGAGTGTCAGTGCTTCTCTGTGTAGCACTCACACCATCATTATAATTATATCTGTTGAGGCTTTATCCTATATTTCATGACCTTCACACATTATGCATGTTTCATAACATGCTTATACGTTGTTATTGACAACTACACCTCTTGTGTGTGACCCTCAGGTGGATGATGACCTCAAGCTCCAGTACTCGCCGGGAGGTGGTGTCCAGCAGTATTGATGACTGACTTGGTGGGATAATCAAGGTAGTGTGGTGAGGACGCCCTCGTAGTTCATCAGAGCTCGTAAACTGTTAAGTGAATACCGATTATGCCCCCATGGTCGAATAAGAGATAGTTATGTCGTAAGTTGACACTAAAGTGTGCGTGACCTTTGACCATCGCACTTCGTACTACTTTCCTCGTTTGGATTAGTTGTTGACGTTCAGAAAAGCAAGAGATGAAACCGATATTATGAAGGCATCATACTTGCCCTGAGTGGAGAGAAATACAATCTATAACACGTTTTATAAACGTGTAAATTTATCTAATGAAGAATATATATTGAGCTGGCGCTGTTTCATTGTAGCTATTATTTCAAAACTGAAACAAGCAAGGTTTTGGTTGACAATAAATAGTATTACTATTTTGTTGCTTTTGATTGTATTGTATGAAATGGATTGCATTTCACTGAACCCTTAACATGTATGTTTTAATTATTACCAAATATAAATCTTGTAGAACAAATCCAGAGGTGGACAAGTTACAAGTGTCAGCTACCCACAGCGTCTCAGAATGATCTTGAATACCTAGGGTCTCCTCTGAGTCATGTTCAGGCAACCCGTCCTCGCAAATTCGTATAGTCAATATTGACTTATTAAGTACGTGCATAGGTGATATACTAAACATAATAGATACCCTTAAAAAGCTTCATAGAAAACATCGACCTTACCTAACCTTGTTAGTATGTTAAGATACGCATCTTATAGCTTTGTAATTACAATTGTTACTTAACCTATTATAGGTATAGGTTAAGTAATAATTGTAATTACGAAGCAATAAGATGCTTATCTTAACATACTAACAAGGTTAGATAAGGTCGGTGTTTTCTATGAAGCTTTTAAGGGTATCTATTATGTTTAGTATATCACCTATGCACGTATTTAATAAGTTAATATTGACTATACGAATTTGCGAGGACGGGTTGTTCAGGCCATGACATCCTCAATGAATATCATACTTTTGACGGTTTTTTTTTTGCGTTCTCCGTCTTGTATTAGCTCCCTGAATGCTAATCTAAAATGGCCAACTGGAAAATATACCAACAGGAACTTGAAAATAACTTGAATTGAAAAGTCTCTCTCTCTCTCTCTCTCTATATATATATATATATATATAATATATATATATATATATATATATAGATATATAGAGAGAGAGAGAGAGAGAGAGAGAGAGAGAGAGAGAGAGAGAGAGAGAGAGAGAGAGAGAGAGAGAGAGAGAGAGAGAGAGAGAGAGAGAGAGAGAGATCTGTTCTGTAACACACACGGTGCTATATATGGCCTTCCGAACATGGCACATTCTTTTGGCAGTTAGTTACTCGCCTACAATATACCACTACCATAACATTTCTTACTGTTTATTCTGAAATAAAATTGTCATTTTGAACAGTAGTAGTCGTGAAAGGCCTTTATCCTCACGGTCCCTCATCACCAGTGACACATTTCTTATCAGAAGGGCAAGGTTAACCGATAAATAAATAATCTGGTGTCGTTCTCTGGGACATGTGTCGTCTGTCATTATGTGTTGTGACCACAACCACGAAGTGGGCAGCTTCACGTGGGCGGATTGATACCATCATGGAAGCTGCGTGTTTGTGGTAAACACCAAAATTCTTCCTCTAAAGCTGTCTAAAGAGCTGTACGAGAACCCACAGCTTTAAAAAAAAAAGAGACCCATATCTTACTCATAAACCACATAGCTTCATCACAGAACCCATAGTTTGATCATAAACACAATATAGCTTGGTCACGAAACTCATAGTTTGCTCATAAACCCTATGGCTTGATCATAAAACCCATAGTTTACTTGCAACCCCCAAAGCGTGATAACAAAACCCATTGTTTGCTCATAAGCTATACGGTTTTATATAAACACACAGTACAGCGAATATGTATGCAGGGTGCATACAGTACATACATCAAGAAGCAGGGTATACCTCACGGAGATGTACTGTATATCCCATGTACTCTCATCTTCGTATTTCTCTGCATCTAGAGCTCTGGATACAACATCGTAATTTTTTCAATTAATAAATACTAACAACAATATAAAATATAAATGGTTGGGCGCGTTCCCTATCACCTAATGTTCCCGTTCACCTAGCAGTAAATAGGTACGAATGTCATTCAGTGACCGATTTAGAAGCTATTGAACTCAAGAACATACTGAAGTTAATCTTATAACTGTACATCGTAAATAGGCACGTAGATGCTTGGCCACTGGGAGACGGTCCTCGTTCCACAGGCAGACTCCGCCATATACCAGCCACAAGTCCCTCGCGCGTCTAGAATAAGGAAGCAGGTCTCAGAAGTTCGGTAATATTTCCTTGTTTTGTACTCTAACTGATGGCGTAATGTTTAAGACGGGCAGAGAAGAACTAAAGTACGAAATAAGGAGCACGGGAAAGCAACCACACTCCTCAGTAACTCAGGAAAACTTGGCGCAAACTTTGTCATTTTCCGCTACTTTTGCTTCTCTGAATATGAATTTCCTCCTTCTCCTCCTACTCCCTCTCTTAATACTGAATATGACCTTCCACGTCCCTCTCCCTCTTCTCCTCATCATTATCTTTCTTCCGCTTCTCTATTTCCTACCCATCAGCAGCGGATGGGTAGGAAATAGAAATATTGGCAGATATATTGAGAGGGCGGATGATCCGCTCTCTCCTTCCCAGTCACCTTCTTCCCGACTTCCTTTCTGAAGTTCTTCTCATCTTCCTCCAAAATTTCTTCTCGTCCTCACCTCTTCCTTTCTTTACACAAGTAAGATTAATCCGTGTAATCACGTCCATCATTCAATATATGGTGGACATCTGGAGAGGTTATCTTGAGATGATTTCGGTGCTTTTAGTGTCCCCGCGGCCCAGTCCTCGACCAGGCCTCCACCCCCAGGAAGCAGCCCGTGACAGCTGACTAGCACACCAGGTACCTATTTTACTGATAGGTAACAGGGGCATAGGGTGAAAGAAACTCTGCCCATTGTTTCTCGCCGACGCCCGGGATCGAACCCGGGACCACAGGCTCATAAGTCCAGTGTCTGTCCGCTCGGCCGACCGGCTCGGTCGACCGGCTCGTTATAGACATAACTATATATGCTGCCTAACTATATATATATGGCGGGTAAATCTGAAGTATACCTGGAGTGGATCTTGAGAATTCTTCCACTTGCCAAGCACAGCCTCGGGCCGGGCTTGACTTGTAATGGTCCAACAGGCTGTTGTTTGGAGGGAGTGACAGTGACAGAAAATAACTGATTTTCACTGATAGTGGCAATCACTGATTGTTCTGATAGTGACAGGAAAATCCACGCAGTAATAGATTGTCTGTTACCTGCGGTGACAGACAACTCTCAGCAGAGGCAATAAAAGATGCATTTTTTCCCTAACACAACTGTTACAGTGATTCATTTAAAGTACCTCAAAAGAAAAAATAAGGAGTCATATTAAGAAACATGTACTTGAATGAAAATCAAATTCTCGTGTGGAAGACGAGATTTACAAAAACAAACAAGTAACCCATAGAACTAGAAAATATAGCCTAATAAATTAAAACAAATATTGAATTAAAGTTACACATGCAGGTGGTGTCATGTT
>WNGS01163947.1:1521568-1563976 GCA_020271785.1 Procambarus virginalis
GTACCATTGGAGATAGCTTGTTGTGGGGTTGCATCCAGGACCTCGATATAAGCCTAACATGTATATATAACTACTGCCTGTCCCCGATATAATGAATAATTAAAGTATTATTACATGCACAAAAACACACACACAATATATATTACTTCTCATAATACAAGGGGCGTCAACGTTCCCAGATTGTAATGACTAACCTGATAGACTCGAAGCATTCCGATACTCTGCTTTTATTGTTATTAACGTATTTGTGTCATAATAACAAGGTCATCGACTCCAACCATCCGTATCAACAACATGCTGACAATGTGACAACTCGACAATGAATTTTAGAGGTGAACGGGATACCTGAAAAGTATTGAGCATCCAGAGGCTCCGTTATTTTTAGTCGACCAGCAACTGAGGCACTGAACCCTGCTTTCCCCAGCTCTAAGTAGCCTATTAAACGGTTAACACAATATTTGTGAAAATAAGTAAGTGAAGACTTCACGCTGGTTACATATCTTGTGGTGCTTATGGATGCCGAGATAGTATCTCCTCTATCACTAGGTGATCGCTTGAGATAACCCAACCATTCTTCCTACACACAACAGAGATCATCACGGACTGAGGTCCTGTACGGCGGATCTGGCGTTGTCCTGCCTTACACTACTGATTGCTTGATGAAAAGCTGGACATGTGACAGAGAGATAGTTTAAGTTGCGTTAAGACAAGTTGCGTTAACATATTTAAGCCCCCCCCCCCTCTTCTCCCCAATGCATCAGACCCACAAATTAACGAGAGTGACTCAAGCTTTTCTCACTGGCTGAAGAACAACATGAAAATTACTCACTTCGGTCCTGTAATCTGACTGGTTATGGCGGGTCATTAAGCTGGAACAGCACACGGCCTCTTAACTCCATTTGGCGTGACTAACACTTTAGTATACTTGAACGTGTTGTATTCAGCCTGGCTGCACCCAGGCAACTTGTGTTTTGTTTTTAGCGCGGTAGTTGTAACAAGGCAGTTAGCTTAAGAATGCGGAAACGCTTGAAGGCCGACGAGACACGAGGTGTAGTACCCCATTGTTACTTAGAGTGTGGAGGGCTGTGACGGTAATGAGGCACCTCACGCGAAATATTCCATTACAAACATGCGATCTAAACTCCTTGTATTCGTGTGTGTGTGTGTGTGTGTGTGTGTGTGTGTGTGTGTGTGTGTGTGTGTGTGTGTGTGTGTGTGTGTGTGTGTGTGTGTGTGTGTGTGTTTTTACTATATGTGCTACCAGGAGGGCGCTGTTAGCTATTGGACCTTACCTTTCTAACCGTCGGTTGTCTAATGTACTGACTCCCGACCTCTTCCTACATCATATTTCTTACATATATTTCTCTCTAATACACACACACATCTCCAGGATGGGGAACCCCCAGAATAGAGGAATTGATTGGGATAGATAAAAACTATTTATTTAACACAGGGGGCTCACGTACAAGGGGACACAGGTGGGAACTGAGTACCCAAATGAGCCACAGAGACGTTAGAAAGAACTTTTTCAGTGTCAGAGTAGTTAACAGATGGAATGCATTAGGCAGTGATGTGGTGGAGGCTGACTCCATACACAGTTTCAAGTGTAGATATGATAGAGCCCAATGGGCTCAGGAATCTATACACCAGTTGATTGACAGTTGAGAGGCGGGACCAAAGTGCCAGAGCTCAACCCTCGCAAGCACAACTAGGTGAGTACAAAACTAGGTGAGTACACACACACACACACACACACACACACACACACACACACACACACACACAGACACACAGACACACACACACACACACACACACACACACACACACACACACACACACACACACACACACACACAGGCTATTTAACACAAGGGGCACACGCACAAGGGGACACAGGTGGGAATTGAGTACCCAAATGAGCCACAGAGACGTTAGAAAGAACTTTTTCAGTGTCAGAGTAGTTAACAGATGGAATGCATTAGGCAGTGATGTGGTGGAGGCTGACTCCATACACAGTTTCAGGTGTAGATATGATAGAGCCCAATAGGCTCAGGAATCTATACACCAGTTGATGACAGTTGAGAGGCGGGACCAAAGTGCCAGAGCTCAACCCCCGCAAGCACAACTAGGTGAGTACAAAACTAGGTGAGTACACACACACACACACACACACACACACACACACACACACACACACACACACACACACACACACACACACACACACACATTCAGTAGTTTCAAAGCGTTATATGACAAAGAGTGCTGGGAAGACGGGACACCACGAGCGTAGCTCTCATCCTGTAACTACACTTAGGTAATTACACTTAGGTAATTACACATACACACACACACACAAACAGGGGCCGGTATGTGTGTGTATCTTGCACGTCATGATCATATCTGCACTATTCCTTCTTTCCACCAGTGGAGTGAGGTGCAGTTCCCCCAGTTTTTCTTCATAGTTCAGTCCCGTTAGATTGTTGTCAAACTATGAACCATTCATAGTTTGGTTTTTCTTTAAATATGGGCTCCATGTCGGGGCAGCATATTGAAGAATGAGTTTCAAACAGGATGCATACAGCAATAAAAAAAAATAAAAAATAAATATATAAATTTATTCAGGTAAAGTACATACACACAAGGTGAGATACAAACATTGATGGATTTATTGATAGAGCTAGTACATACAAAGCCTAAAGCCACTATTAAGCAAAGCGTTTCGGGCAGGAAAAACACTTAGACTAAAACTTAATACTAATTGAGATTAAAGTATAAACTGTCTTGAAAAAATAAAAAAAGGGGGGGAACATGGCAGAAAATAGCAAATATACAATTTGGTCAACAAACAGCATTGTTTAAAATTGTAAGACATGGGTTGACATTTGGGGGTAAGGTAGGTTACATGGAGTTAATTAGGTAGTACTTAGTTTTTATCTTAAACTGGTTGGGAGAGGTACAGTTTTTGATATGATTGAGAAGGTCATTCCACATTGTGGGTCCCATGATTTGCAAAGCATTTTTAGTTTGATTAAATCGTACTCTTGGAATATCAAGTATCTTTGTTTCTGGTGTAGTGCCCATGGGTTCTGTTACAACTTTCTAGGAAGATTTTAAGGTAAGGATTGACATTACAGTTCAGCGTTTTATATATATAAAATACACATGAGAGGATGTGCAGTGACTTAATATCTAACATATTCAGAGATCTGAGTAAGGGTACCGAATGATGTCTGGGGCCAGAGTTAAATATTGTTCTAATAGCAGCTTTGTGTTGAGTAATTAGAGGACGTAAATGATTTTGGATAACAGAACCTCAAGCACAAATACCATAGGTAAGATAAGCATAGATGAGAGAGTAATAGCGCATCACCAGGGAAGGGCGAGGTACATAATATCTGATCTTAGAAAGAATACCAACAGTTTTTGAAACTTTTTTTGATATACTTAGAATGTGCCCCTGGAAATTCAGCTTGCTATCTATAAGAACACCAAGAAATTTGCCATCTACTTTGTTACAAATTTGGATATTGTTTATCCGGGGATTTATTTGATTTGAAGATTTATTGCCAAACAAAATATAGAAAGTTTTGTCAATGTTGAGGGTGAGTTTGTTGGCAGTTAGCCAGAGATAGGCTTTATTTAGTTGAGTATTCACTGTGACATTTAGAGCAAGAGGGGTCAGGACTGGAGAAAATGAAGGTTGTGTCGTCAGCAAATAGAACTGGTTTGAGGTGTTGGGAGGCATTTGGAAGGTCATTAATGTAGGTGAGGAAAGAGGAGAGGGCCAAGTATGCTGCCCTGAGGAACACCAATGTTGAAGGGTAGGGAGCGAGAAATTGAATTATTCACAGAAACATACTGGAGCCTGTCAGTAAGGTAAGACTGAAGGTATTGCAGGGAGTGACCTCTGACTCTATAATGATGTAATTTAAGAAGACGGTTTTGGTGATTGACAGTGTCAAAAGCCTTACGTTAGTCCACAAATAACCCAACAGGGAACTTATTTTTATCAAGAGCTGCATGTATCAAGTTAATCATACTAATAAGTGTATCGTTAGTGTTTTTTTTAGGTCTGAAGCCATATTGACAAGAGCTAAGTATATTGTGTTTGGCTAGATAAGAGTAAAGCTGCTTGTAGATTAGTTTTCAAATATTTTTGACAGGTTGGTAGAATTGATATAGGTCTGAAGTTGTTGACATCAGTGAGATCACCACATTTGTGGACTGGGGTTACTCTCGATTTTTTTAGAATATCTTTTATTTATTTATTTATTTATTTATTTATTTATTTATTTATTTATTTATTTATTTATTTATTTATTTATTTATATACTGTATATACAAGAAGGTACATTGGGTTTGTGAGAATACATTGAATAGTACAGTACTTACACTCTTGTAAAGCCACTAGTACGCGCAGCGTTTCGGGCAAGTCCTTAATCTAACAGATAATTTTAAGTAGGTAATTTCTATCAGAATTAATAAATGATAACAAATACATTGCAAGAGAAAAATGAATCTGGAAAGGTTTGGAGTTCAAGTGACTTGTTGTAGAGCAAAGCAATGGCAGGAGCTAAAGATCTGGAGGCTTTTTTGTAAATTAGAGTTGGTATCTTCGCAAGGGCACTAGACTTGGTTTTAAGGGAAAGGATTATCTCATTAACATCAGTGGAATTAGCAGGTGTTAGGTACAGAGACTGCGGATAGGTACCTGTAAGATAGCAGGCGGGAGGGATTTTTGTCCAAGACTTTTAAAATACTAAACAATATGGAGCATATTTATCCAGACAAAGAAGGAGCAACGATTTCAAGGTCAACAAGCCACAATGTAGGATAGAAAACAGGATATGCTTATTCACCCACAGGGTTATGAACCCATGGCACCGGATATCCGCCGAAGCTGTAAATGCCAAAACTGTGTTGCATTTCAGAATCCAGCTAAGTACAATTATCAAGATAAATGGGAGACTTTTGACAAGCCGCCAGCTCCTGTCCTCGTCGAGGCCACTAGAGAAATAGCGTCCCTCAGGTAAATTCAAGTAAAATTGCTGAATGCGTATTTGGATTCGTCCGCCATTTAGATGAACCTAGCCTGAGGACAGGTAAGTGAGTCATGTGAAAACAGTTTTAATTCATAAACAGGGGGTTTGGCTTGTGGATTATCGATCATTTGGCCTTTGTTGATAAGGGCAGGCCGTATTTTTTATTTACCTGAAACGCTGTCCGTATTAGTGGCTTTAGGTATTGTATGTACTGTACTAGTTTTATCTATAAATCCAACATTATGTTGTAACTCATCTTCTATGTATGTACTTTTACCTGAATAAAAAATTTGATTTTGATTTTATTTGATTTTGATTTTGATGATGCGCTTATTAATGAGTGTAGAGTTGCCAGTAAACAAAGAACAGCTGATATTGATATATCCTGTTTATATCTAACACAGTTTTCGGACTTTCTCGCATCTTAATATTATGCCTGCTTGATTTTCAATTTCTTTCTTTATTGAGATATAGCCATTCCTATTATGATAAAATGGCCTGATAATCAAAAATAGAGGGCTGTATATAATTCTTAAATTATATATAAGTCTTGAAATAAATTAATGTGATCATCACAACAAACTGTACGCGAGATGAAGTTTGTATCTCCAATGGTGAGATACGCACATCTTCAGTAGGACGCAAGAGGCTCCTGTAGCCAGATTCCCTGCATCAGGGTGGAAATGGATAGCCTATTCTGGTGGACGGTGTTAGTGTAGTAGAGGAACATTTATAATTATATATGTATTGCAGAGGAAGAAGATATGATGCGTGGAGGAGCAGGGAGGGTTGGAAGATGGGAAGTAATGTTGGGTGTTGTGGTGGCCATCTGGACGTTATCCATTGTGGTACTGGCTGATCTACACCCTGAGCCTCGCCAACCACATTACCCTGAGCCACGCCAGTCACCGAACCTCGAACCACGTCAATTACATATTCCCAAGTCACGCCAACCAGACGAGCCTGAGCTACACCAATCCCACATCTCCAAGCCTCATCAACAACACAACTTCAGACCTCACCAAGATTACCCACAAGACCCAAGATACCTGCCCCACCACCAGCGCACCACACAAAATGAACAATATCGGCACGGTCTCAAGTCTCTGGATTTTGTTACTCAGTCCAGGGGTCAGCACACTGCAACTTATAACCCGGCAGAGCAGGATTTAGATGGAAACATGCTTACTCTTCACAGCTACAATGAAAATGATTATGTTGAACAAATGGTAAGAAGCATAACACTTCAATCCTGAAGAAGAGTTCTCATCGTGAGCGTTCAATTGAATTGCATGTAAATAAAGTGAATGGCAGCAGTGGTTGGAAGAGATAATTCATTCTGTTGTGATCGAAGGAAAGTTTGGAGAAGACATAAAGGAGGATATTAACAAGACTTCTGAATACTTGTTTGAGTTCATATATAACGCAACAGAATTGAAGGTAAGCTGCTTTAATTTATGTTATATACCTATCATTAAGATAAGTGGGGTCCTGTTAGTAAACTTGGGTTTGCTCTCTATTCACAGTAAAAAAATTCTGGGGTTGAATCTCAGGTGGGACAGAAATGGTTGGAGGCATTTCCTATAACCTAATGCCTCTGTTCACCTAGCAGTAAGCAGGTACCCAGGAGTTAATTATCAGCTTGTTGTGGGGATGCATCCTGGGTGGAGGGGGGTCAGTGATTTGACCTTGGTGGGGGGGACCTTGATATAAGCCTAAAGTGTATAAATACACTCTGGCTGCCTGTCCTCCTACACAAAGAATTATATACTGTATATCTGACTGAAGAAATTCTTTCCAATGTCTCTGTGGTCACACCACCTGGATGATCAGCAATGAGGTGGATATAGGTGTCAGCGAAGATGGATACATTTGTGTATACATACATATCATCTTTTTAATCAGTCTTTCATGTGGCACTGAATCAAAAGCTTTGCTAAAGTCAAGGTACACAACATCGCAAACCTTACCACTATCATCTGCCTCAACTATGCTGGAATAAAAAGTTAGCAAATTGTTAAACATGAACAGCCATTTGTAAAACCATGTTGTAACTCGTTTATTAATTTATGTTTTTCAAGATGAGTCTTGAAGTCTTCTTTCTGACCCCTCCACAAAAACACATATTTCAAGCAAGCTTTGTACACATCAACAGTAAATATATTCAATATATATATATGACCCCACTGATTTCCTCACAACTGAGTGCTTCCCACTCTTTCTTTCATAAATTATTCCACTGTTCCCTTCCAAAATTCTGGTCATCTGCCTCTCCCATATGATCCCTTCATTTTCACATATATACTGTACTTTGTTTATTAAAACAAGTGAAGCGCCTTGGCATTTATTTTTCAGAGTAGTGCTGTACGTGTGACTGTAAGCAGCCCGTTGAGCGGTTATACGTATCCTCTATTAGTAGTAGTACGGCAACAACGAGGAGTACTGTCATGGCAGATCCCCTTAGAACCTCCAGCCAGCACACAAATTTTGTAAGTCATTTAGATCCCTTAAGCATCTTATTCATTAAGAAGTTGTAAACGTTTTTCTATTCTGGTAGAGCTCCCCTCAGTGTCTCCCTGGAGCTAGCTGCCTGGTTAGCTCCTCACATACCATGTCACATTAAATCCTTGTGAGTCATAAAAGCCTACTGCAGACCATAAGCAGTATGTGGTCTGGACTCTATAGACCAGTAATTCCGAACCTTTATTATTTGGAAGAACACTAGAAATATTTAATGAAATCTTGAGGAATCCCTATCTGGTTGACACATTAGGTTTGACGGGAAAATTACAAAATAGATGGGTAAAGCAGTAGGATTAATGAATAATAATTGATTCATAGTTTTGAATAAAATATTACAAAAGTATTTATTGCCTATTTCTAATTACAGTTACAAAAAATTAAAAACATTTTTGCTTTTCTTATTGTAGCTACTTGGACTTAGAGGTTACAAATATTGTGTAAATATTTTGTAATGATTGTGTTAATATAATTGTTTTTAATAAAATTGTTAATGTAAAGAGAAGCCTCGTCTTATTGTTTTATAATACATTCACAACTAAAAGTAAGTTTCAATAGAATAACATTGACTCTAATTGTCTCCTAACTTAATATGAAACATCTTAGTGATGATATTTGCATCTTAGCGACACAAATATATTTGAGCATTCCGATGTTGCACACATTTTATTATATAAATTTCTCAGAAGACACATTACTGAATAATATCACTACAAAAAACAGAGAAAACACAAATCAGAGATATTAAATAAATATGTAAAATATATCTTAACATCAAACTCCCACCCTACACCAGGCCCGGAGAACAGCTGAGGAAGATTGATCGATAAATGCTCATGGATCATAACATCATCGTGAGATTTTCAGGCTTCAAGACAGTCAAAGAAAGTCGCATACAATTATTTTTTTCTCGTGATCAAGGAAACCATTTTAACAATATTAGAAAGAACTGGAGGATGTCAGCTATAATAGGGTGCACAGTGCAGGGGTTAAATTATGGTAATTTATAGTTGGGAACACAAAATATATATAAATGGCACGTCTTCAAATACAAGAGGGTATTCCAATAAATTACTCTCAGCTGATTAGGATTGAGAGATTCAAACAAATAAGGTATAGCCAAGCCTCACACATTTAAAACACACGAAATTGAACACATAAAACATGGAATTAATCATCAATTATTACTTAAATCTACGTGGTGAGGGAAAGCAAAACACAGGTAAAATCCTCACAACAATGAGGTTGGCACCTCACTGGGCAGCTCAAAACACACCTCCTCCTCCTCCTTCAGCAAGTAGCTGTTCTCCTTTGGGTGGTGGAGGGCGGAGTGTAAAGAGAGGCTACTTTCCTCTTGTGGGAGAGGAAAGCATGGGAACAAAAGCAAATTATTAAGTGTGGGAACACTACACCAAAATAATAAACTTCTTCCATGCACAACATCCCCGGCTAATAGGTATATCAGCCTAGAAGTTTATCCTAATATATACCTTCTATACACAATTTGACATAGTTGTAAACACCTACAATTTATACAAAAAAAAACACTGCCATAAAGTAAAAGTAAAAATAAAATAAACTAACATATTATAAAAATTTGGCCTAACCATTTGGACTGGTGTCGATACAATGACAGCCTAGCTTCTTGCAGGTCAGCTTTCACTTTCCGACATCAAAGTGGTTGAGCATCGCTCCTTCTCTCTGTCTTATCTCAGATCCTTGTCCTTATATTTTTTCCAAGTGCTGTATAATCATAATGGCTTAGCACTTTCTCTGGATAATTACCTGACCTTAATAAAAATATAAAACATTGAAAATATTATAGTAAACATAAAAGCTAGACTTGCATACCACCCTGTCTAGCTTAAATGCCTAAAACAATATGTATACTTAGAGCACTTGCTGTACTAATGGCATTCTATGTCCACAGAAAAGAATATTTTACCGTGTCTCATACCTTGTGTCCAGTGAAGAACTATAAGGTGTCTTATGAGGGAAGTCTCGACACTACCCAGCGACTCTTCATCGATGTTTCAACCTCATCACCATCAAACCTAAGCTATACTGTTAGAGCTGATTTTAAAGATGATTTTTTTATTGAGTACGTTTAAGTGATTTATTTTAATATGAAATAGATTTGGATTTTTTCATTTATTGAAATAAATGTTCATTTTCATTTAAATAAATTTTCTGGGGTAGCCCCTTGTGGTTCTCTGGAGCTATCTTGCTGAGATAGTTCCTGTCTACTAGGTCCCATCAGTCATGGAGTTCTGCTTGGTCAATTGAGGAACAGAGCCAAGACCTTCATAGAGGCGCAGAGTGAAAGTGACATTCCACTACCCCACTGGGAAAGCACCCAGAAAGTCAATGAAGCATTACAGGCAACTTTTGGGTTTACAAGAACCATGCAAAGTTTAAAAGACAGCCAAGTACTGTAGCTCGACAAATAATGTAAAGCCAGTCCAAGTTTTACATATACAGTACCCACACCCGGGTGCCTGGGGGTTATAAGTAAAACTTGGACTGGCTTCAGTAGAGGCTTCAGACTAACTGTTGATTCAGTAGAATTCCAGGTTACATAACTTACATCAGGTCAGGGTGGTCCAGCGGTAGAGGTTGTGGCTGGCAGCCTGCTAGTCGTGAGTTCAAGTCACCTAAGAGATTCATTTGATGTTCCCTTCATTGTTGTTTCTTGATTGGCATCTCATGCTGTACACTGCAGATTTCGTTTGGAATTAATACATCCTTGGTACTATTTTGTAAGCATTCTCGTGCATTGTTTCATCATTTGCCTATTCATGCTTCATTTGAGCCCGCTTGGTCCATGGATCGCATACTAGCTTTTCTTTCTCCTCTGTTTATTGTGTCCCCTTCAGTCCAATATTCTTTTTCTAAAGCTATTTTTCTAGTTGGTGTTTGCCTTGGGTTGTATGGTGTGGGAGCTTCATGCACTCTTTGGAAATGTGGTTTTTGTTCATTTGGCCCTGGTGGGGATTATGTTCATTTCCAATAATCTCCATATTTTCTTTCAAAAAACAAGTTGGTGGGCTTCCAAGGGGGCTGGTTAGGCCAGAGGATTCCGGTGACATTGCTTTGCCACTACCTTTGTGCCAACGATTATGCTTTGGTGAATACTGTGTGGTTGATCCAGTTTCCTTCGTCCCCCTGTTCCAAAGGATTATATCTCTCCAGTTGTCTGCAGCATCAAGCCTAACACCATGCGGTCTACCCTCGTGCTCATGATGTTTGCAAGTATGATGCTCTTGCAGCTATTTTCAGTAATATGTTGTGGGGTGATGTTTGAGAGACTCGATTATTTATTTGTATTGTTGTGATGTTTGGCTCGGCAGATTTTGAGGCTTCAGTCTTTTTGAAGCCAGTAGTTGTATGTATTGGTTCACCGATTTTTCTAGTTTCCTTCCCTGGTGAGGTGGCAGAGTTTCACCTGCTTCCTGTGACTCTGTGAGAAGTGGGGGCATGGTTTTCGCTCTGGTTTCCAGTAGGTCAATTAGAACTCCATGGCTGATGCAATCCAAAAGTGCTGAAGTTGGAAGTCATATCACCGAGATGACTCCCAACTTCAGTGAACCACCAGGGCTCACCCAGAAAATGACGTTTCATTACGTTCAACACTGTTTTTTTCAAATTCAAAATGTAAGAAATCAAAATTCTTACCTTTATTGTTTTATTTCAGACTGGACCGTGAAAGGTTCTTTAATGTCACACCAGCTGAGCCTGTATTTTATGAATTCAAGTTCCCAAAAGATGTAGACATGGTGTTGGTGAAGGTCATTGCTGATGATGACTTCTGTGCTATGGTGGCTATTCAGAATATTACTGTAAGTACTTATTGTCAGATGAATTTTCAGTCTTATTAACCTTGTTCTGAAGATGGAAATTGTGATAAAAATAGGCATACTTTCTGTAAGGGCTCCTTCACTGGCTCCCTGTCGCTGCCTGGATAACTGTTACATATATCGTCATGCCAAGCCTTATGAGTCAGAATATATCCTGTCATAAACTAGAGGCCAAAACCTGGTCCATTTAACCCCCTAACTTCACATACTAAATATATTAAATTTCCTGGTGCACATAAAAAAACCAGTGTTGAATGTGATGAAACGTGTTTTATTAGTATCTCGGTATCCCCGGTATCTCCTTAAATCTATCTCTGAAATTGCTCAATCAAATTGGTCACATCTATCGTGAGAGTTTTGTTTGGCTTGCAATGGATTGGAGCTAGAAACTGGCCGTTCTTCCCCCCTCACAGAGGCACAGAGGGTGTGAGTGACAATTCATCGCCACACTGGAAAAGCATCCAGGAAGTCAGCAAAGCTTTGCAGACAACTGGAGGGTTCACAGAAAAGAAGCCTCAAAGCCACCATACAACTCCATGAGCAATTCAAATGAAACAATAGATTCACTCTAAACTAGCCCAAACCCCTAAAAGACACGGGGGGTTTGCCTTCAGTTTGGCACCTCTCTAGAGGAGAGCCAGGTTCTGGATCATAGTCCCCAGTAAACCTAAAAGAACTCCATGACTGATGGTACCTGATGGTACACTATATCAGCATAGCAGCTTCAGGGAGCCCCCGGGACTCATCCAGAAATTGATATTTCATTACATTCATCACTTTTTTTGCACTGAACTATTGGTTTTCTTCATATGTGAGCATTTTTTTCTTGCTGTGAAAAGGTTAATGCTATAAATATATATAAATTTTAATTTGATATCTTTCTCAGTATATTATTTTGATATGTATTTAATGAATTTGTATAATTTTATTTACAGTGTCCAGTATTTGACAGTGAGGAGAATGTTGAGTTTGGCAACTCTTACCAAACGATGACTTCCCGAGCTGGGATTACAGTCAGGGTCAGTATACTATTGCTTCACAACAATACACAGCTGCTTCACAGTGGCAACAGTTGCTTCACAAATATTTATAAAATTGACTACTTGTTGAGCACATGGTTGTGCTCCTGGAGATCCCATTTTGCATAAAAAAATTAAATAGTGGTGTACATACTCTTACATAAAGTCTTATTGACAGAGTGCATTGTAAATAATGTTGTTTGTGGCTTAACTAGCCGGACCTCAGCTAAGGTGGAGAAAATGAGTGATAAACAGTGAGAAATGGTTCAAGATATGTTGACACACAAAAGAGTATCCAGTATAAAATTTAATCAGGCAATTATTCACTAATTTTAAAATAGGTTAAAATCTGGGCACGCAGCCTGGGGACTGTGAGTTGGGTGGAAGCTGGTAAGTGTGTGTAAAGACAAGTCAAGTTAGGGAGGATATGGGTGAGTAAAGGCAGGTCAGGGAGATGAAAGCGGTTAAGTGACGGTTAGCTAAAATGCTCAATGGAGCATCTCTGGACACAATGCTCCCACTTTCCTCTGCCAGATGCAGATTGCTAAAAAAAAATGCCTTGTTGAGTAAATATGAAATTCGTCTATCTGAGCATGAGGAAGGACATTTGGTTACTCCTGGCCTCTCCCTTCTTTCTTTCTTTCTTTCCTTTCCTTCTTTCTTTCTTTCCCTTTCCTTCTTTTTGTAGCATGTTGTGTGTATTTAGGAAGAATGTGAGGAGCTGGGAGTATAGTGACCCCAGTTGTAGTTACAGTACTAATATTTGGAGACAATCAGGGATGCTAGGTTTCTTTACTGATAGTGAGCTTTTATTTATGAGAGCTAGTTTTGATGTCATGTATAACCACAAGTAAGAGCTCTTAAGTGGCTTTGGGTTTTTATGTTTTCATGGAATGTACCTCTGTTGGTCATTTTGAGCTCGATTGTCCTTATTTCCAGTGCATCCCCCCACTACCTTTAGCCACACTGTAGGGATAGCCTGAATATCACCTGCCTGACTGCAAGGATCTTTGTCCAGAGGACTCTGAATAGCATTGTTGAGAAAAATACATATAATTATTACTCAATGTCATATTTTCTGTTTATTAAAAAAATATAATAGGCAAGAATCTTTGTTCACATTGTATTTTTACAATACAATGTGTATTTTCAAGAATATATTTCCACAAAATGACAATTATTTTTTCTTCCTCCAACCAGAAACTAGATTATCCTAATGGTCTGTATGTGGTGGTGGTAATGCTCTCAAGTGATGAAGCTTGCTCTTCCTCATATCAACATGTGTATCAAGGTAGGATGAAGAAAGGCGAAATCAAAATTGAGGAGAAGATCACCCAGTTGGAATATCTTGCTGCCATCTTTGCTGGTCTTGGTTACTGTGCATTGTTTTACATTGTAACATTAATCCTGGCTTGCATTTCTTATATCAGGTAAGAGTTACATTGCAACACCAGCAAAGCTTAGTTTACAGTAAGTATAATTTGTATATGTATTCCAAATGAGATATCATATTTTTGTTAAATAAAGAATTCACCCAAAAAACCAGCATTGAATGTAATGTAGCGCCTCTTTCTGGATAAGCCCCGATTATTTCCTGAAGCTCTCGCTAAGATTGCTCCAAACTATTAGGTAACATCAGCAGCGGAGTTCTGCTTGGCCTACCCTGGACCAGAGCCAGAACCTGGCTTCCCTCACAGAGGCACAGCTCATTAGCACCAACCTCCCACCAGTAGAGGGGGAGGCCTGAAGCCCAAGGTCTTCCCCAGCTCTTCAAGTCAGGTCTGGAGCAGATGTGAAGATGACACTCACCCACAACCAATGAACATGAATGAGGAGGAGGGAATCAGAAAGTCACCTGGGTTCATCCAGAGTGAGGTGTTTCATTACATTCACCTCTGGATTTTTAGGGAAGCCCTTGTGTCTCCCTAAAGCTAACTATCCACAGAAAAGAAAGGCAGAAATATGCCAGGAAGGAGGAGAAATTGTAGAATTCAAGATGAAGAAGAAACACTCGGGCAAGAGAGAGAGAACCCAAGGCAACACAGGTATGAAGCGGCACAGAAACCTTAACTAAATACCAGGGTGACAAGACCCTATTTAACTGCCAAAACCCCAACTTCCTAATATCAGCCCAAGACATGTTAACAAAGACAGGTGTGAGAGCAGCACATTTACGAACATTATGGGCATGAGAGTAGACCACAGGCTGGCTGCACTTAATGACACTGTAGACAACTTGAGAAATATGAGCCTTAGAACATGGAACCAAGGAAGTAGGATCAACCCATAAAGTGTCCACCGAGACAGGAATTGACGGCATTTAGGTAGTTGTGAAGAGCTGCTACTGGGCACAGCACATGATGAATCCCTGGCCAAACCAACCAAGCATGAGTAACAAAAGGACCCCTCTAGAAACTCATTTGGCCAGAAAAGGAGGAGACAACTGTAAATGAACTGCCTACTAGGGCCAAAAGGACAAAAACTATGCCTCCAGAGAAGAGCATGAAGCTCACTGACTCTACAACTGGAGGCAGTCGCCACCAGGAAAACCGTTTTAGAAAAACTGAAGCGAAGGGGAAAACCATAAACCAAGGAGAAGAAAGAAGGGCGAGGACATTGTCCAGAGACCAGTAAGACTCAGGCAGGGCATGAACAGGCCGAGGGTCTGACAGAGGCTAGACAGCTTCTGAAATGGTGCAGAAGTAATATCGATACTTAATGCAAGCAGCTGTGTGGTTTTACCAATGACAAATAATAAGAGGGGACAGTATTAGGCATAAGATACTGGTTAAGAAACAACCAAGAGAAAGGAACGAGAGGACAACAAGAACAGTGACAGAAGAATGAGTATGAAAGGTTCAAGAATTGGTGAAAAGTACTCCAATCTACTTCGTACTGATATTGGGAAGACACATGCAAGTGGGACACCATCAATTCAGTCAACTGCTCGCCATAGAGATAGTGATAAAGGAGCATCAGAAAGCCAAGACTCGAAGAGCCAAGAGGTGTATTGAAAGTGTTCGTCACTGACCTACTATTGGAATTAGACTTCCAATCCAATTAGTATCCTTGTGTTGGATACAGATTGCTCTTGGCAAGTTGATCATCATTTTGCCTGATGGGAAACTCAGTGGTTACTTTTTGTGTTCCTAGATGATTCTTGGAACCATTGGGGAACTTGTATTGATTGTAATTAGTTCTCATAAAATTATTTGAGAACCATTAAGTGTTTAACATATCCCTAAAAATTTCACATTAAAAAAAGTAATAAGTTATGTGGGATTAATGGGGAACATTTAATTACCTGCAATCGAACTTCTGAGAACATCTATATACTTGGAGCATCTATATTACTCTTAACACAACTGCTACAGAGGCATTTCATTACATTTAACTCTGAATTTATATTGCAGGTCAAAGCGGAAGCAGCCCCGTGAGCGAAGTCTGTTGGATGATTCTATCCTTGGAACACCAGAGGACCTAAATTTCTCAGATCCATCACCCTCATATGGTGCCAACAACAGTAGTGCAGGTCAGTTGCTCATGTAAATGTGTATGTGTTGTACATAATAATAAATATTTTATTTGAATCTAAACAGCATTAACAATTTAGAACATTCCATGGAAAACTTTAAAAAATATATTTCAAATTATCTGTATGTGATCATCTAGAACCAACGTTCTAGTTCTAGATCTTTTAGCAAGACTTAAACCCCTAAGGCCTGTAATGTAGTATTATACATTTTAGGTTGATATTCCCTCTTGAGAGAGGTTAGGCCAGGAAAATAGGTGAAGCCCGGAATCCTGTTTGGCCTACTGGAGACCAGAGTGAGAGCCTGATGCCCCTCACAGAGACACAGAAAGCTGGGGACAATTATTGTCACCCCACCAGGAAAGCATCCAGAAAGTTGGCAAAGCTTTACAGACAACTGCAATGTTCATAGAAAATGAAGCACCAAAATGGCCAGGTTACAGAGTAATTCGGCTAAGTGAATCACTCTGTAACACTAGTTACTATAGTAACACAAGCATATGGTATTTCATTTTGTTATGTATATTTGATATACAGTAGTATAGTTACAACAGTTAATGTTTAAATGGTATGACAGTGCCATGACAAGTTGAGTTGTAAGATGCTGATGATGGAGGAGACGATCACATCTGGCACTGTACACAGCCAGGTACTGTATTTGTAATATTTGTTTTTCGGCCACAGGCTACCCTCGGTTAAACAGACGATGAGTCACAATAATGTGACTGAAGATATGATGACCAAACCATACACCATAAGATGAGGAGACGATGACGTTTTGGTCCGTTCTAGACCAAAATCCGACTTGATAATGGTCCAGGATGGACCAAAACGTCGTCGTCTCCTTATCTTCAAATGTAGGAATGCATAGTAGTTGCTTCTTTGTGTTAACCATAGCAGCTCAATACAGGGAGTGGCATAATTCTGTGTGACTCATTTTTCAAGGCTGTTGTACAAATTATTTTACCCTGACAGTCAATGTGACTTGCTTTTTTCAAGGGTTTTCAATTTATTATGATTTGTTTTAATTTAGTAATGTTATATTGCAGGTAACCCATCACTACCACGCACTGCCTCAGACTCCTCCCTGGATGAAGATGATATTGATATGCTCACTGATGCTGAGAGTGATAAAGATATCTTCAGGTAAACCTTTTGGTAGTTGTCCTAATCATACTTTATACATTTTTAAAAATCTTCCAATTTGGGTGTCTATATAAAGTAAATTACAGGTACTGTATTTTTTAATATTGCAAGAAGGGTTTTTAAAATTCATCTTTCAAATTTGGTGTTCAGTTTACGTTTATATATTCTTTCATTTGACTTCAATATCAGCCAGAATTATTTTTGATTACTCTGTATGTGTAATCTTTAGATGTACAGTATAGTGGCACCTTCCAAATCTGAACTTCCTTAAAATGGATTCCTCTAAACAACAGACCCATTTCAGCCAACAGATTTTCCTATCTAAATTTTGAATTTCTGAGGAGGAGATGGTTCCCTGAAGCTAATATCTCTGATAGTGTGCCATAATACTAGGTCCCATCAGCTGCAGAGTTCTAGTGGCCCACCGGGGACCAGAGCTAGAACCTGGCCCCCTCTCAGAGGCACAGAAAGTGATGGCATTTATGTATTAAGTTATTTATTTATGCCACCACTGAGGAAAGCACCCAGAAAGTCAGAGAAACAAACCACTACTGTCTTCAAACAAGTGTACTGGAGCTCTCCACATATAGAAGGGATCAGCTTATCCATTTCTGCAGGTACTTGTAGGTGCCTACACAAAGCATGCCACTGTTGATGCATACACTTATAAGACATGGTGGTAGTTCACTCTGGGTTTAACCAACATCCAGATGAGCATGACAGTTTCAGAATGTAACTAACCAATTGTATTGCAGGACGAAGACCTTCTTGTATGTGAGCGACTTAGCCCGAAAGGAGATGCGTGTTTTGACCAAGAAATCACAGCTTTACATCTGGGGCTTGCTAACTGTTGGAGTTTTTTATGGTGTTCCTGTTATTCAACTGGTTATTACATATCAAAGGGTAAGTTATGGGTTTATTTTCTCCATCACTTATAATAATAAGTTTACTAGGAATGGTTGTTCACACAGATGGTCTTGAGTGTAATCTGAGTGAGCTTGTGTATGACAACAGCAATTGGAGCAATGTATGTCTTCCTTGAAATGGATGCCAAAGAAAAAGCTGTACCAGTATAGGATTGTAAAAATGTAGTAGATTTGTGGGAAAGAAGTTAATTAATAGCTCTGAAAAGAGCACGAAATTTTGCACAAAATCATTGTGATTGTAGAGATAATAAAATATGTTGAAAAGCTATGTGGGATGTGTGATTAATCGAAAAGGTATTAGTAGCCTAAAAACAAAATGTTGCATTTTTCTTCAGGTCTTGGACGAAACAGGAAATCAAGATCTGTGCTTCTACAATTTCTGGTGCGCCCACCCACTTGGTCCACTCAGTGACTTCAATCATGTCTTCTCAAATATTGGCTACATCCTCTTTGGTGTGCTATTTGTTGTTGTGTGTGCTCGACAAAATCATCGTCACACTCGGGCTGCGCAGATTGATTATAAAATTGATAAGGTAAGACTCAAGTGTTTAAAGAAGGATTTTATATTTAAAAGATGGAAGTTGTATATGTTCATTGGCTGCTCAGAATTACAAAGACTTCAATAGTATTAAGAAATATAATAAATGATTTGAGTAATTCCTGAGTAAATTAATAATAATAAAACAAAATTATTATTATTAGCCAGGGAACAGGCAGTCAGTGTACATATATATGTTATGCTTACATCTAGGTCCCCCACAAGGTTGAACTACTGACCTTCCCCAGGATGCAACCCCACAACAAGCTAACTCCTGGGTACCTATTTACTGCTAGGTGCACAGGGACATTAAGTGAAACCCATCTATTTCTGCCCCTTCTGGGATTCAAACACGCAATTCCCGATTGCTAGTCAAAAACGAACCAGACTGTACTACTGGGACCCCTGATGCAGGTGTGAAAAGGATACGTAATATGTGGAAGTTTTGTAGAATAATTTGTCAATAAATAAGGGCCAAAGGCAAAACTGGTGAAGAATATACATGTTAAGTGTTCTGGAGATTATTTTGTTGAGCAGAAGACCATAAAAAAGATGAGTAAACTAGTTGTTAAGCTTTTCAAATAAAAGGGTATTGCAACAAATATTGCCAGACAGGGGAACTATTGTGTGAAAAAAATATGAATGATTGTGTTGTTGCCTTACGGGATAAATCATCTTATTACGCAGAGGTAATATATATTGATGGAACCCTTATGGCATTTTGGCAGAATGAAAAGATGCATGCAGTTAAATCATTTAAATTGAAATTGTACTGGAATAGAATAAGAGACTATATGGTTTCTGATTTATATAATTTCTTCATTGTTTTCTTTTTCCAGTATTATGGCATTCCCCAGCATTTTGGTATATTCTATGCCATGGGTGGTTCTCTCATCATGGAAGGTCTACTCAGTGCCTGCTATCACATTTGTCCCAATAACTCTAACTACCAGTTTGGTGAGTTGCCCTTTTCTCCAGTACTGTTGATTTACTTAACTCAGTTAAAACAAATGTGTGTAAGAGTGGTGACTTGATACTGAAACCTCCAGGAAGGTGAAGTTGTTATAATATATGTAGAAAAAGAGGTGGGGGCAAATAGAAATAGTGATTCAGAGTGAAATCAGTATATTTAATATGATGATATACTTTATTTGATTTGGAATAAAATACTGTATAAAAGATATAACTGTACCTAAGGGGTGTACAGTAGATGTAAAGTTCTACTTTGAGCAAGGTAATTTCCAGCTTTTCCTTTAAAAAGGATTGAAACTAGATCACAGAAACCTGCAGATAGGTGGTGCCGGTCCAAGAAACTGCGACTTAAAAATATACCTAGGGAAAGTGGAGGTAAAAGAGGTACCAAAAATGGTATTAAAAGGGAAGACAAAACAAACCCAAGAGAGTACATTTAATCTGATTTAGATAAACATTAAACCATTTATAGTATTGCAATAATATACAATAATTGTTGAGTAGATTAGGGCCATATCAAGCAGAAGGTCAGGAAAGTATATTAAAAGAAAGTATATTTTTCTTAATTTGTATACAGTACTTTGGGAGCAGGGTTTTCTCTAATACACATGTCATTAAACATAATAGCATTGGGGCTATTATTAATTTTCTTTCTTTTCTTAATTTCTCTTTGGTTACAGTTTAATAATCATTGAAATTTGGCATACATGTATAGTACATATATATATTAATAGTCTTAAGAACCTTCATATATCACCTTCAGACCTGAGTTGTTCAAAGAGGTTAGTCAAAATTATCAAGGATTTTGGGGAGTAATAGAAACACATTTTGAGATTTTAGAGAACACCTTCCTGTGATTTTTATAGACTGAAACTGCTGAGAAAATCAGTCTATGTA
Organism: Procambarus virginalis; assembly: GCA_020271785.1. Classification (NCBI taxonomy): domain Eukaryota; kingdom Metazoa; phylum Arthropoda; class Malacostraca; order Decapoda; family Cambaridae; genus Procambarus; species Procambarus virginalis. The sequence goes on from WNGS01163947.1 coordinate 1,542,024, forward strand.
ACATTAGTGCAGCATTCTTAACCTTCAGTAAACATACAATCTGAGTAATTTAGTACAGGCATGGAGTTTTTGTTATAATAATAAATCAGTTAGTCTTTATTATAATAAATATTATGTATACACTGTATTGTTAAATACTTCATCTTCAATAAAGTATTCTCAATCTTTTTTTGGTGTGAACACCATAGCACTCCTTTTAGCAAATAAATCCCTTTAATTTTTAAATGAAAGATAAATATTGTAAATCATACATGTTTTAAACTACATATTTTGTGGTGTAGGACTTCTGAACATACACTCAAAGCATAATCGTGTTTGTTTAACTATTATTAGTATTAAGCTGTCTGCTAGCTAATTGTGCCAAAAAATTTTACATTTTATTGAACATTACTAATACTGTACATACATTCTTTTCTCACGAACTGTTTTATCCCAACAGATACGTCATTCATGTATGTGATGTCAGTGCTCTCCATGCTAAAAATCTATCAAACACGTCACCCTGATATTAATGCAAGTGCTAGTGCAACCTTTGTCACCTTGGCTGTGGCAGTTCTCCTTGGTGTCATTGGCGTCCTCTCAAGAAATCTTTTATTCTTGATCATATTTAGTATGATACATGTGGTCTCTTGCCTCCTCCTATCATGTTACATTTATTACATGGGAAGATGGAAGCTTGGTAAGTTGATTATCTCAAAGTAGTTAATGGGCGAGTAATTATGTTGTTATTAAATATTAAGTAATATTATACTAGGTATGTACCATGCCATATTTTGCTGGCCCATGAATTTCAAGGACAATATTTAGAAAATAAAAATTATTTCCAGACTATAAGCAAGGTTACCAGAGTTCTAAAAGATGCATTACATGTCGCTGAGATAGCTTCAATGCCTGGTCACATCAGTCATTGACATCCTGTTGGCTACCTGTTCCTACTTACCTGTTGATTTTGGGGATCGCTGGTCCCACAGCCCAGTCTCAGACCAGGCCTCAGGGAAACTGATCCTCGAAGTCGTCAACAGATAGGTACAAACAGGCAGCCTACAGAATGTCAAGGTCTGATGTGATTTACTGGATAACAGAGCCAAATCTTGGGTTAAGCATTCTCCAGTGTGTCTAGTACCAGCATGACTCAGCAGGAACAGTATGAGAAGACTCCTGCTACACCCAAGCAGAATGTTGACCTTGCCATGACTGAGCAAGATAATGTTCATGGAGATCAGAGGGAATTGCTAGTAACTGAGTAGTATAGTTCAGAAAAATTATGAAACTTCTTTTCATTATATAAATTTGATTTAAACTTTGTTCTCTTTCTTTGGCAGATATGGGGCTTTTCATGCGTATGAAAGCATGGTGCTTAAGTGAGTTCAGTGATTGGAGGCAGATTTGTCGTCCCATGTATTGTGACCGAATGGTGCTATTGCTGTTGGGAAATGCAGCAAATTGGTGTTTGGCCATTTATGGGATAGTGACGACACCCAAGGATTTTGCCTCTTACTTGCTCATTATATTCCTTACTAACCTTCTCCTCTACATAGCATTTTATATAATAATGAAGGTGAGTTGGAGGTCTTTTACCTGCTTTTGAAGTTTAATAGTTTAATTGAAGTTTAATCTCTGAATAACAGAGATTAAAGCTTACCCTTGAAGATTATCACTATTTGTTTTACACAAGCCTCATATTACTTGCTGGCTTGTGTCAATCTTGTCCCCTACTGTAACAAGGTACTTTTCTTTTGACTGTATCCTGTATTATAATTAGGGAAAGGAAGTAGTAAGTCTAAATAACACAAGCAACTAGCTCTCAGTAATACAAAAGAGGATCAATAGCTTCATCATCCTCTGCAAGTGATAATTAGAAGTGCAAATCAAGCCAAGTATCACTTAACTATGGAGTTACTGAGCTGTTGTGTTGAAAGGGGAATTCCATTACATTCAACACTGTTTTTAAATTTGAACCATGAAAAATAAAGTATTTTTATGCATGGGTTAATCTTTAACCATTTTCAATACTAATATTAATGCTCTTTGCTTCAAGTGACATTATAATCCTCAAGTTTTCCCACTCGGTCAAATGTTGATTTTTCCTGTGGAATGCTCCCTGAAGCTACTATTATTGATAGTGTACCAACTACTAGGTTGCATTAGCTGCAGAGTTTTATTTGCCTATTGGGACTAGAACCTGACCCTCTCACAGAAGCACAGGGAACTGTCATTTATGTATTTATGTATGCCACCACCAGGGAAGGCAACCAGAAAGTCAGCGAGACAAAACAAACCACTGTTGCCTTCATACAGACCACAGCCTCAAGAACTGCCAAAAGAACTCCACCAACAATGTAAACAAATGATCGAACTCTCTTGAAACTAACACAAGCTCATTTCCATCCACTTCTCCCACTTCTTTGGGGAAAAGAGAGGAAGCAGCTCATAGTCAGCCAGCATCTCCACTTTCAGTTCTGTGCTAATGTAGTGTGTGCAGGGCTGCCTATCTTCTTCTCTTGTGCCAGTGTTTTGCTATTTGGCTAAGTGGTGGTTTTTGCCCTTGTTGGCAGTTCCTGTACACTACTGTGTAGTATGAGCCAGGGGTTAACACTGTGCACATGCAGCTCCAAGTGCTCTTTATCTTCCATATGTGCTGCCCTTGCATTGCCAGGGGGTTTTCTTCCTTGGAGTGTTCAGGAGTCGCTACCTTAGAGGTCCTCCTTGCTTGTGGTGACCTTCGCCTAGGGTGGGCCAGATGTCTTGTGACGTTCCTGTTCTTACAAGAGTCAGGAGTGACATTTGGCTGATGGGTCACACTGGTTACTCATGTACTTTAGCACACCTTTTACGGGTGAGGTGCTTTAGCACCACACCCACTTTAGCACCCACTTTAACATCCTGGTCTCTTGACTGGGTTTTGTTTTCTCTCCTCACCTCGGTTAAGGAGAGTTGTGGGTTGCATCTTTTTCAGGATGCAACCCACAAAAATTCCCCAATTTTCCAGGTACTTATTTACTGCTAGGTGAACAAAGCCATCAAGTGAAATGAAACATTGCCTAGACATTTCTACCCTGCCATGGAAATTGATTCCAGGAACTTTCAGATATGACCCAACTGTGCTGACTACTGTGCCACAGTAGTCAATCCAATATTTTCTATAGTGCATGGAGATGGAAAGGGATGGAAAATGTTTTACATTGAGTCTGCTTCCATTGCAAAAAATATCTATATGCCACTAATGTTTTAAAACACTTCCAGTTACGGCACAGTGAACGGTTGCTGCTTCAGCCACTTGTGTACCTTGTCTTGTGTCTGCTTGGGTGGAGTGCTGCCATTTATTTCTACACACAACACACCACCACCTGGGAACTGACACCAGCACACAGTCGCCAGTACAATCAAGAGTGTGTGCTGCTTCACTTCTACGACACTCATGACATTTGGCACTTCTTATCAGCTGGAGCCATGTTTTTTGGTTTTATGGTAGGTATTATATAAGTGCTAATAAATTCTACTATTTTATGATAACTGAAGAGGCTTTATTAAGGTTTCTGTAAACTGGTAAGCATTGTGCATGAAAAGGTACTTAAAATTTCCATTGTTAGGGACAGGAAGCTTGTACTTGTGCTTATCAGAGTTCGTCCTAGGCCAATTACTGACATTCCCCTGGATTCAACCCATTACTGTTGCCTAACTTCCAGGTATCTATTTACTGCTTAGTGAATAGTGGCATCAGATGAAAGGAAACATGCACAACTGTTTGTGTCTTGCCTTGGATTGAACCCCAAGTCCCTTGATTGTGAATTGAGGATATAGACCTCTTTGCTATTGGAGTTTTCTACCTCTTTAATTGTGGAAATAGAAGCAAGACACTGAGAGAGAGAAGAGAACACCATCTTGAGACCAAGAAGGCTCTCGAGGAGCATTCACAAGCCAAACAAAAAGTCAGTGCCAAAAGCCTTCAGAAGCTCCTCCACCAATGCTGACTGATAAGAATGACATGATAAAGAAGATAACACTACTGTAACAGACATAGAATTTATAGAAGACAAGCAAAAAAGAGAAAGTGATGAAATGAATGCCAAGCAACCTTACACTACCACCGAGAAGAAAGTCACAAATGTGACAATAAATACCCACCACCTGAAATTCATACTGATGGTGGTATGCTAGAGTATTCAGATGTAAAGGTCTGTGGAGTTCATACCATGATCACAGAGTCTTAAAGCAAGGCTGAGCCAGCAAACATCTCCAGCCTGGAAAGCATAAGTAGTAGCAGCCTAACTGGAGAGAAGAGATACAAAAAGTCCCATCTACTCCAGTTAATGGGACCACAAGAGTCTCACAATCTGGGATTGGGGCCATGTAAACCAGAAGTTACCGAGTTCATGCTGACACAAAGAAGTCCACCTAAGGGCAACCAAAAGCATCACCAACTGCCCCCCCTTGTGGCTATGGAATGCAAGTGAGAGAAACCATCTACAAGCACTTTTAATATTACAGTACACTTGAACTGTGTGATGAGCAAACCCACAGGAATGCAAAGAATAAACCATAGAATCCAACCCCCACAAGGGAAGGGACTGAAACAACCCCCCACCCTCTACCACGATTAAAAAAAAGCACTGGAACCAGATCATGGAACTCAGTGTAACATGAACAAGCTGCAGAGCATGTCACAGCACAAATGTGGGAGGCACAACAGGATCTAACCCCAAAAAGCCCCGAAGAGGTTGCCAGAGAAAATGGAAGCCACACTGGATGGTCCCAGTGATGGTAAATGGGGTGAAACCAGAGAATCGGTAAAGCACCAAAACCCTGCACAGGGTTTGGTGCTCTGGTAACCACACAGGCATAGTCTAAGTTGTCGCTCAAGCATCCACCAAGAAACTCGGGCACTCTAACTCCAGATCAGTACGAGAAGCCAAGCAGCTTAGGGCTGCCAACTGGGAGTCCCAGATGAGACCCAGCCAAGTCCAACCCACAATGAAACTATCTGCAAAAGGCGCATTCTAAGAAACCTACCAGCACATGGAAACACACACAGGAAGGGGAGCCAAGAAATTTATCTTAAACTGCAATGGATACATAAAGAATCACCTGTGCTGAGCGACAATCTCTTTGAAGTAGGTACCAAGTACTAAGAAGGCCCCCCTTACTATATACAAGGCCCCACCAGGAATTAAAGATCTCAGGCTGGAGCTGGCATTCTTTTCAGACACCTGAGATGACCTGCAGGTGCCCCCCTCCCTCTTCCTTGCCCTCCAGAACAAAGGGCAAACTATAAAACTAATTTTATTGTAACATAAGACTAAAATTTTTATTTAGGGCCTTTTTCATTAGACCTAATATAATGGTACATTATACTGTATAACAGCAAGTTTGTAAACAATATATTTTCTAGACTCATATACAGTAAGTTAAAATAAGATGAAGAAATAAGTTCTTAATGTAATAAGAAATTGTAGGAGTTTCAGATATGTGTATTTTAAATTTATAATTAGAATTGGTTATCAAAAAGATTTAATGTAAGAATTATATTCCTTTGCAGCTGCTGCTAACTTTGGATGATGACCTGGCTCAAACACCACGTGAAAAAATTCCAGTCTTTTAAGAAACAAATTAGTTTATAAATTTCCTCGTTGATACAATAAGACATACTTAATTATAAGGCAATTTTGTTGTATATAATTTTTATATGGGGTATTTTCATCAAATTAAATCTACATTTGTGATTATATTTTAAGTACCTGTAGTATTAAGGATATTATTATTTTTATATACAAGATGTTATTCATGACAATACTGTCATTCATTTTGTGTAGAGTACGAGTTGATTTCTTTAGCACTTGATTTTTCTGGGTTGGCCCTCTGTAGTTTCCTAGTGCATTGTCTCTGATACCACAAGAATGGCCACAAAACTACTAGTTCTCTGGATTTGTCAGGTCTGCTGAAAACCAGTGGGCAGCCAGTCAACTAAACCAAACACCCATTCCAGAAGATGAACCAGCAGAATTTTCAGATTTAACAAAAGTTTGTATTACTCAGGCCTCAGATTTTTTTCATAAAAGAGAGAAGGCTCCCTCCCACAGCCCTGGCAACAGTTGAAAACTGCAAAAGCTGGTTCCTGAAAAGTTTGTGTATGGACGGTAGACCACCACTTTGGAGGGTTGCTTAGCCAACACAAATGACCTTCAGTGATAAATATTGCACACCTGAGGATGAAACAAGGGAAGGGGGGAGGGGGAAGAGATGAGTGAGGGGCTAAGATATGGAGAGGGGAAGGGCACCAATTGTTATCCCCACGTAGTAAAATATGTAGTAAACAAGCCGCTGAGATCTAGCTGAAACTGGCCATATGAATCACTAACATACTATCCGAGGTACACATTCGAAAGGTAGTGAAGCCACACCTAAACCCAGTTAAAAATAGAAATGATGCAAGGCATAAGACATCATGGAAATAAATCAAAAGCATCCTTATCCACCACCCAATCAGGATCCCAAAGATGAGCAGGGTTCACTCAGAAACAAGGCAGAGCTATGCACAGATATTCTCAGACTCAAGTACACAGTGAACTTTATCAACATTTCTGAATTAAAGACAAAGTCCCAAGAACTACCCATACACCAGGGCAACTCTAAAGAAATGAGGGCTTTTGAACTTATCAGAAAAGATAATCGAGGATATGAGAAGAGTTAGCCGATAAGTTAATTTTGAAAAGAAGAGGTGGCGAACTATCAGAGTAAGGACATACAGAAGACAGTTCTTGACCGGGACCAAGCACCAGAGTGAGCTGGTTAGGATGCTAGCACATGATTTGTTAACATTGAAACAAGGGAAGAGATTGTTTGTCCAATCTTTTCTTTTGCCAGTGTGTATATTGTTTGTTTTGCTTCTGTATTTTCTGAAGAGGTTTACTTAGTTATGGTGTTAATCATAAATCTCTATGCTCCTCTCACCTCTATAAGCACACAAGGTTCTGGTCATGATGTTCGGTAGGCCTGCACAAGTCCAGAGTCATGATAGTATTATGGGTGTCTGTGGTACCATATCTAATGCACCAAGGAGCTACTGAGGCTGTTCTGGAAAGGGTAATCATTACATTCAGCAATATTTTCATATTTTTTACAATAGGATTTGTAGGAATAACTTTACCCTCATTTCATCAGAGAACTCATTAAAACCTTAAACATACAAAACTTGCTTATAAATTATTTGTCCTTCTATAAGTAGTTTACAATCATTTTATTTAAAATTATATGCCCGTAATCTCTCCCATATACAGAAGGCCTGGGGAGGGTTACATTTATTGTATTGCCCGTTAACATGGTAACAATATTAAAGGACTTGAGTAAAAGTATTTAATAACACTACTTTATTTGGAATATGCCATGTGTATTATTAGTGTAATGCAGTGCAGTATGGTACACCATTTAGTTCTACTAATATTGTACAGCCCGACCTTGCTCAAATGGATCATGGAGGACCATAAAGAATCTGCCAACAGAAACTCCTCTTGATCCAGAATATGGTGTCCTCTCCACCAAAAATGCCATAACAGGAAACTTATCCCTGTATGGGTGAAGTTATATATTATATGCATACTTTTCTCTTAAATTGTGTAATTGTAAGTTGCGTATGGGAGCTAAGGAGAGCAGTGTATGGGTGGCTATTTGTTGGGTGGGCAGGTGGTAGTGTGGTGATGAGAGGGTGACCTGTCCTATCAAATAATACATCGTGTTTTGATGCTATAAGGATTAAACATAATTTACAGTGGTTGAATCATTGTCATCTTCACATATAAATTAACTACAGAACAAATTTAAGCTTCCACCCCCACATTTCTAATAAGAAAATCATATCCTCCCCAATCAGGCATCAACTATTCAAGTTGTCTACACTCGTGAATACATAGCAAGTCTTTTTTTTTTTTGGGTGATGGTAGGGGAATATTTTTTATGGGAAAATGACAAAGAGGGAGTTAGCATGTATAGTAGTGGGGAAATACATTGCTGGGCATAATGAGTTTTCCTGCCACACTACCACCTGAAATTCAACTTAATTTCTATATTCTTTGTTAACCCCCAATGTACCTTCTTGTATATAAATAAATAAATTTGTAAATCCCGACAGCACACAATTGCGCAAATGTTTCAGACTACAAGGAAACCAAAGCAATCAAAATGGGTATGTTTCCACGAAGTTCTTGGTTGAGTGTGTAATTTTCTAAGTAATTACAGGGTGAGAGTTAAGCTCATGGTGATTCATCATCCTTATAAGCTTTATCAAACAGAACTGTGAAACATCCAGTTGTGTTGGCATATGCTACCCTTACTTAACTTAATCCACTGAACTACCACTACATGTACTGTATTTGCAAAATAGTTTTTTATGATTTCTCAGTAAATTTGTTTTTGTAATTTGCATTGTACCTGTGCAAATTGTTCTCAATGTAATGTTTTTAAAGAAGTACTATGTATAAATTATATAGATTCACATCTTAATTTGATATGTGATATCATTAGTTTTCTTCAGTCTACCAGTTTAATACACAATGAGTTCAGATTAAGAAAGCACTACCTAGCTGGGAATCGCAAACATTTGCAACCATTGGTGTAATCTTTGAAAATCTCTGTCAAGATCACCATCAGGGACATGGAGCTGAATAATAAACATGCAACTGAAGTAAATTTAATTTCATATTCCAAAAAAATAGCAGATGACAAATCTTATGTTTGTCACTCCATAAGGAATATTGACATTTGCTGTAATAGATTCTATGATTTGAAAAATTTTAATTCTTCTAAAAAATTATAAAACCCATTTGAATTTACTGTAACTACATGGAATGAGCACAATCCCATTTAATCCAGTAAGCTAGCTTACAATATTTGTATAGGTTTGCTGCTAGTCACAAGGGTTTAGAAAATAAGCAATTATTGTAAATGAAAGATTTAGCATTAAATATTAAAATTGTTGTATTTAGAATAGTTACTTAGATCCTTACATAAAAAGCATTAACCTGAGCTAATTTGGTTGGAATCTGTCTTCTGATTATGTGACAGACTAACTGCTGACAAAGTTTTGACAATAAACATTTGCTCTGATTAGTGTCTGTGCTGTACCTAGTCTAAGAGTGTGAGAAAACCTAGCAACACATCTGAGGAGAAGGGGCTTCATGACACCAACATGGGTTCAGGGATGGTAAATCTTGCTTCATAGGTATAATAGAATTCTATGACCATGTGACAAGGATTAAGGAAGAAAGAGCAGGGTGGGAAAAATTCATTTTCTTGGAGTGACTGAAAACCTTTGACACAGTAGTTACTGGTAGAATGCTACAGTGGATAAGGGAGTACCTTAGCAATAGGAAGCCGAGAGTTACCGTGAGGGGTGAGACCTCAGAATGGCATGATGTCAACAGTGGAGTCCCAAAGACTTTTGTACTCAGACCTATCTTGTTTCTGGTACAGTATATGTAAATGATCTTTCAGAGGGTATAGACCGATTCCTCTCAATGTTTGCTCGCAGTGCCAAAATTATAAGAAGGATTAAGACAGAGGAGGACAGCATGAGGCTACAAGATGACCTGGACAAACTGAAGGAATGATGCAACAAATGGTTATTAGAGTTTAACCCAAGCAAGTGCAAAGTGATGAAGATAATAACAACATGATTCAGGCAGGACTCTCTCCAGTGGACGTCCAACATCCTGTTTCAGGCAGGACTCTCTCCAGTGGACATCCAACATCCTTATTCAGGCAGTACTCTCGTCAGTGGACATCTGGCATCCTGATTCAGGCAGGACTCTCTCCAGTGGACATTCAACATCCTGATTCTGGCAGGACTCTCTCCAGTGGAGATTCAACATCCTGATTGAGGCAGGACTCTCTCCAGTGGATATCCAACATCCATATTCAACCAGGACTCTCTCCAGTGGATATCCAACATCCTGGTTCAGGCAGGACTCTCCAGTGGATATCGAATATCCTGATTCAACCAGGACTCTCTCCAATGGATATACAACATCCTGATTCTGTCAGGACTTTCTTCAGTGGATATTGAACATCCTGATTCAGGCAGGACTCTCCAGGGGATATCCAGCATCCTGGTTCAGGCAGGACTCACTCTAGTGGATATCCAACATCCTGATGACATTGTAGACAGAGAAATTTTCTACACAGTGCTTGTAGGCTGTTATAGGCTTGAAGATATAAAAAAAGTATCTACATAAATGACGAAGAAAGAAATTCATAATTTTTTAATATCCAATTATTATCAGGCTGATTATAATTATTATTACTTGTTCATCAACTCATTTTTGTTAATAATATGTTGAGAAAACATGATGATATGATTGATATTTGAATTGGTTGTATCTCGGTAAATATATGTGTTAAAGCCTTAATATTTAAATTAGCAAAGAAAGAGTTAAAATAAAGAAACGTCCAGTGATGCGGTAATTCTAATGGTAGCATTTTGAAAACGATTCTATGGCTGGTTTTGATTTTGAGTTTTGCGAAAAATGACGATTTCGCCGAGGTGGCGATTTTTCCGTGGCAGCTCTGCTTTGCGCCATCTTTTGACAATTATTTACTGATTTAACTGACAGCTGAGCTGTGTAGCCGTCATGTCCCGAGGCACCATGCTTGTGTCTATCTTTTGGTCATTTTTTTATTATTTGATTTAATCATTGACTATTTTCTGTTTCTATAGGAAATAAGGTAATTAAAAATCAAAAGAAAACAAAAGGTTTTTGCCGAGAAATGACCGGCTAGCTGTGTGATGCATCATACTGAACCGTTATATATATATATATATATATATATATATATATATATATATATATATATATATATATATATATATATATATATATATATATATAAACAAGAATTATTGACTCAATTATTCTTTGTTTATGGACATTCTTTTGGATATCAAAAAATCAAAATCAAAATGTTTATTTAGGTAAGGTACATACATACATATCCTTGATCCTGACGACAATGAAAGCATATCTGAGAGCTGTTGATATCCTGCACTCTGAATATTGTAGAAGGCATCGCATCTATGGATATCTGCTTTCCTTTGATATAATTCTGGTATGTTGTGCCTCAGTGGGACTCCTATTTACTCGTTACAGCCGCCGGATTCCTTCGTGGGTATTCTACATCCTGATTATAATGTAGGATGTCCATCATCCTGAGATATCTAATAAAATTAAATTAGTGAAGGCAAATTCTCATAGTGGACATCTAGCATCATGATTCAGGCAGGACTTTCTCCAGTGGATATCCAAAATCCTTATTCAGGCAGGACTCTCTACAGTGGATATCCAACATCATGATTCAGGCAGGACTCTCTCCAGTGGATATCGAATATCCTGATTCAACCAGGACTCTCTCCAGTGGATATCCAACATCCTGTTTCAGGCAGGACTCTCTCCAGTGGACATGCAACATCCTGTTTCAGGCAGGACTCTCTCCAGTGGACGTCCAACATCCTGATTCAGGCAGGACTCTCTCCAGTGGATATCGAATATCCTGATTCAACCAGAATTCTCTCCAGTGGATATCCAACATCCTGATTCTGTCAGGACTTTCTTCAGTGGATATTGAACATCCTGATTCAGGCAGGACTCTCCATTGGATATCCATCATCCTGGTTCAGGCAGGCCTCACTCTAGTGGATATCCAACATCCTGATGACATTGTAGACAGAGAAATTTTCTACACAGTGATTGTAGGCTGCTATAGGCTTGTAGATATAAAAACGTGTCTACATAAATGACGAAGAAAGAAATTCATAATTTTTTAATATCCATTTACTATTAGGCTGATTATAATTATTATTACTTGTTCATCAACTCATTTTTGTTAATAATATGTTGAGAAAACATGATGATAAGTTTGGTATTTGAATTGGCTGTATCTCGATAAATATATGTGTAAAAGGCTTAATATTTAAAATTAGCAAAGAAAGAGTTAACAGAAAGAAATGTCTAGTGATGCGGTAATTCTAATGGTAGCATTTTGAAAGCGATTCTATGGCTGGTTTTGATTTTGAGTTTTGCGAAAAATGACGATTTCGCCGAGGTGGCGATTTTTCCGTGGCAGCTCCGCTTTGCGCCATCTTTTGACAATTATTTACTGATTTAACTGACCGCTGAGCTGTGTAGCCGTCATGTCCCGAGGCACTATGCTTGTGTCTATCTTTTGGTCAGTTTTTTATTATTTGATTTAATCATTGACTATTTTCTGTTTCTATAGGAAATAAGGTAATTAAAAATCAAAAGAAAACAAATGGTTTTTGCCGAGAAATGACCGGCTAGCTGTGTGATGCATCATACTGAACCGTATATATATATATTTATATAAACAAGAGTTATTGACTCAATTATTCTTTGTTTATGGACATTCTTTTGATATCATAAATCAAAAAATCAAAATCAAAATGTTTATTTAGGTAACGTACATACATATCCTTGATCCTGACGACAATGAAAGCATATCTGAGAGCTGTTGATATCCTGCACTCTGAATATTGTAGAAGGCATCGCATCTATGGATATCTGCTTTCCTTTGATATAATTCTGGTATGTTGTGCCTCAGTGGGACTCCTATTACTCGTTACAGCCGCCGGATTCCTTCGTGGGTATTCTACATCCTGATTATAATGTAGGATGTCCATCATCCTGAGATATCTAATAAAATTAAATTAATGAAGGCAAATTCTCATAGTGGACATCTAGCATCATGATTCAGGCAGGACTTCTCCAGTGGATATCCAAAATCCTTATTCAGGCAGGACTCTCTACAGTGGATATCCAACATCATGATTCAGGCAGGACTCTCTCCAGTGGATATCGAATATCCTGATTCAACCAGGACTCTCTCCAGTGGATATCCAACATCCTGTTTCAGGCAGGACTCTCTCCAGTGGACATGCAACATCCTGTTTCAGGCAGGACTCTCCAGTGGACGTCCAACATCCTGATTCAGGCAGGACTCTCTCAGTGGATATCGAATATCCTGATTCAACCAGAATTCTCTCCAGTGGATATCCAACATCCTGATTCTGTCAGGACTTCTTCAGTGGATATTGAACATCCTGATTCAGGCAGGACTCTCCAGTGGATATCCATCATCCTGGTTCAGGCAGGCCTCACTCTAGTGGATATCCAACATCCTGATGACATTGTAGACAGATAAATTTTCTACACAGTGATTGTTGGCTGCTATAGGCTTGTAGATATAAAAAAGTGTCTACATAAATGACGAAGAAAGAAATTCATAATTTTTAATATCCATTTACTATTAGGCTGATTATAATTATTATTACTTTTNAAATTACAGGTACTGTATTTTTTAATATTGCAAGAAAAAAGGGTTTTTAAAAATCATCTTTCAAATTTGGTGTTCAGTTTACGTTTATATATTCTTTCATTTGACTTCAATATCAGCCAGAATTATTTTTGATTACTCTGTATGTGTAATCTTTAGATGTACAGTATAGTGGCACCTTCCAAATCTGAACTTCCTTAAAATGGATTCCTCTAAACAACAGACCCATTTCAGCCAACAGATTTCCTATCTAAATTTTGAATTCTGAGGAGGAGATGGTTCCCTGAAGCTAATATCTCTGATAGTGTGCCATAATACTAGGTCCCATCAGCTGCAGAGTTCTAGTGGCCCACCGGGGACCAGAGCTAGAACTGGCCCCCTCTCAGAGGCACAGAAAGTGATGGCATTTATGTATTAAGTTATTTATTTATGCCACCACTGAGGAAAGCACCCAGAAAGTCAGAGAAACAAACCACTACTGTCTTCAAACAAGTGTACTGGAGCTCTCCACATATAGAAGGGATCAGCTTATCCATTTTGCAGGTACTTGTAGGTGCCTACACAAAGCATGCCACTGTTGATGCATACACTTATAAGACATGGTGGTAGTTCACTCTGGGTTTAACCAACATCCAGATGAGCATGACAGTTTCAGAATGTAACTAACCAATTGTATTGCAGGACGAAGACCCTCTTGTATGTGAGCGACTTAGCCCGGAAGGAGATGCGTGTTTTGACCAAGAAATCACAGCTTACATCTGGGGCTTGCTAACTGTTGGAGTTTTTTATGGTGTTCTGTTATCAACTGGTTATTACATATCAAAGGGTAAGTTATGGGTTTATTTTCTCCATCACTTATAATAATAAGTTTACTAGGAATGGTTGTTCACACAGATGGTCTTGAGTGTAATCTGAGTGAGCGTGTATGATGACAACAGCAATTGGAGCAATGTATGTTTCCTTGAAATGGATGCCAGAGAAAAGCTGTGTACCAGTATAGGATTTAAAAATGTAGTAGATTTGTGGGAAAGAAGTTAATTAATAGCTCTGAAAAGAGCACGAAATTTTGCACAAAATCATTGTGATTGTAGAGATAATAAATATGTTGAAAAGCTATGTGGGATGTGTGTGATTAATCGAAAAGGTATAGTAGCCTAAAACAAATGTTGCATTTTTCTTCAGGTCTTGGACGAAACAGGAAATCAAGATCTGTGCTTCTACAATTTCTGGTGCGCCCACCCACTTGGTCCACTCAGTGACTTCAATCATGTCTTCTCAAATATTGGCTACATCCTCTTTGGTGTGCTATTTGTTGTTGTGTGTGCTCGACAAAATCATCGTCACACTCGGGCTGCGCAGATTGATTATAAAATTGATAAGGTAAGACTCAAGTGTTTAAAGAAGGATTTTATATTTAAAAGATGGAAGTTGTATATGTTCATTGGCTGCTCAGAATTACAAAGACTTCAATAGTATTAAGAAATATAATAAATGATTTGAGTAATTCCTGAGTAAATTAATAATAATAAAACAAAATTATTATTATTAGCCAGGGAACAGGCAGTCAGTGTACATATATATGTTATGCTTACATCTAGGTCCCCCACAAGGTTGAACTGACCTTCCCCAGGATGCAACCCCACAACAAGCTAACTCCTGGGTACCTATTTACTGCTAGGTGCACAGGGACATTAAGTGAAACCCATCTATTTCTGCCCCTTCTGGGATTCAAACACGCAATTCCCGATTGCTAGTCAAAAACGAACCAGACTGTACTACTGGGACCCCTGATGCAGGTGTGAAAAGGATACGTAATATGTGGAAGTTTTGTAGAATAATTTGTCAATAAATAAGTGCCAAAGGCAAAACTGGTGAAGAATATACATGTTAAGTGTTCTGGAGATTATTTTGTTGAGCAGAAGACCATAAAAAAGATGAGTAAACTAGTTGTTAAGCTTTTCAAATAAAAGGGTATTGCAACAAATATTGCCAGACAGGGGAACTATTGTGTGAAAAAAATATGAATGATTGTGTTGTTGCCTTACGGGATAAATCATCTTATTACGCAGAGGTAATATATATTGATGGAACCCTTATGGCATTTTGGCAGAATGAAAAGATGCATGCAGTTAAATCATTTAAATTGAAATTGTACTGGAATAGAATAAGAGACTATATGGTTTCTGATTTATATAATTTCTTCATTGTTTTCTTTTTCCAGTATTATGGCATTCCCCAGCATTTTGGTATATTCTATGCCATGGGTGGTTCTCTCATCATGGAAGGTCTACTCAGTGCCTGCTATCACATTTGTCCCAATAACTCTAACTACCAGTTTGGTGAGTTGCCCTTTTCTCCAGTACTGTTGATTTACTTAACTCTCAGTTAAAACAAATGTGTGTAAGAGTGGTGACTTGATACTGAAACCTCCAGGAAGGTGAAGTTGTTATAATATATGTAGAAAAAGAGGTGGGGGCAAATAGAAATAGTGATTCAGAGTGAAATCAGTATATTTAATATGATGATATACATTATTTGATTTGGAATAAAATACTGTATAAAAGATATAACTGTACCTAAGGGGTGTACAGTAGATGTAAAGTTCTACTTTGAGCAAGGTAATTTCCAGCTTTTCCTTTAAAAAGGATTGAAACTAGATCACAGAAACCTGCAGATAGGTGGTGCCGGTCCAAGAAACTGCGACTTAAAAATATACCTAGGGAAAGTGGAGGTAAAAGAGGTACCAAAAATGGTATTAAAATGGAAGACAATACAAACCCAAGAGAGTACATTTAATCTGATTTAGATAAACATTAAACCATTTATAGTATTGCAATAATATACAATAATTGTTGAGTAGATTAGGGCCATATCAAGCAGAAGGTCAGGAAAGTATATTAAAAGAAAGTATATTTTTCTTAATTTGTATACAGTACTTTGGGAGCAGGGTTTTCTCTAATACACATGTCATTAAACATAATAGCATTGGGGCTATTATTAATTTTCTTTCTTTTCTTAATTTCTCTTTGGCTACAGTTTAATAATCATTGAAATTTGGCATACATGTATAGTACATATATATATTAATAGTCTTAAGAACCTTCATATATCACCTTCAGACCTGAGTTGTTCAAAGAGGTTAGTCAAAATTATCAAGGATTTTGGGGAGTAATAGAAACACATTTTGAGATTTTAGAGAACACCTTCCTGTGATTTTTATAGACTGAAACTGCTGAGAAAATCAGTCTATGTAACATTAGTGCAGCATTCTTAACCTTCAGTAAACATACAATCTGAGTAATTTAGTACAGGCATGGAGTTTTTGTTATAATAATAAATCAGTTAGTCTTTATTATAATAAATATTATGTATACACTGTATTGTTAAATACTTCATCTTCAATAAAGTATTCTCAATCTTTTTTTGGTGTGAACACCATAGCACTCCTTTTAGCAAATAAATCCCTTTAATTTTTAAATGAAAGATAAATATTGTAAATCATACATGTTTTAAACTACATATTTTGTGGTGTAGGACTTCTGAACATACACTCAAAGCATAATCGTGTTTGTTTAACTATTATTAGTATTAAACTGTCTGCTAGCTAATTGTGCCAAAAAATTTTACATTTTATTGAACATTACTAATACTGTACATACATTCTTTTCTCACGAACTGTTTTATCCCAACAGATACGTCATTCATGTATGTGATGTCAGTGCTCTCCATGCTAAAAATCTATCAAACACGTCACCCTGATATTAATGCAAGTGCTAGTGCAACCTTTGTCACCTTGGCTGTGGCAGTTCTCCTTGGTGTCATTGGCGTCCTCTCAAGAAATCTTTTATTCTTGATCATATTTAGTATGATACATGTGGTCTCTTGCCTCCTCCTATCATGTTACATTTATTACATGGGAAGATGGAAGCTTGGTAAGTTGATTATCTCAAAGTAGTTAATGGGCGAGTAATTATGTTGTTATTAAATATTAAGTAATATTATACTAGGTATGTACCATGCCATATTTTGCTGGCCCATGAATTTCAAGGACAATATTTAGAAAATAAAAATTATTTCCAGACTATAAGCAAGGTTACCAGAGTTCTAAAAGATGCATTACATGTCGCTGAGATAGCTTCAATGCCTGGTCACATCAGTCATTGACATCCTGCTGGCTACCTGTTCCTACTTACCTGTTGATTTTGGGGATCGCTGGTCCCACAGCCCAGTCTCAGACCAGGCCTCAGGGAAACTGATCCTCGAAGTCGTCAACAGATAGGTACAAACAGGCAGCCTACAGAATGTCAAGGTCTGATGTGATTTACTGGATAACAGAGCCAAATCTTGGGTTAAGCATTCTCCAGTGTGTCTAGTACCAGCATGACTCAGCAGGAACAGTATGAGAAGACTCCTGCTACACCCAAGCAGAATGTTGACCTTGCCATGACTGAGCAAGATAATGTTCATGGAGATCAGAGGGAATTGCTAGTAACTGAGTAGTATAGTTCAGAAAAATTATGAAACTTCTTTTCATTATATAAATTTGATTTAAACTTTGTTCTCTTTCTTTGGCAGATATGGGGCTTTTCATGCGTATGAAAGCATGGTGCTTAAGTGAGTTCAGTGATTGGAGGCAGATTTGTCGTCCCATGTATTGTGACCGAATGGTGCTATTGCTGTTGGGAAATGCAGCAAATTGGTGTTTGGCCATTTATGGGATAGTGACGACACCCAAGGATTTTGCCTCTTACTTGCTCATTATATTCCTTACTAACCTTCTCCTCTACATAGCATTTTATATAATAATGAAGGTGAGTTGGAGGTCTTTTACCTGCTTTTGAAGTTTAATAGTTTAATTGAAGTTTAATCTCTGAATAACAGAGATTAAAGCTTACCCTTGAAGATTATCACTATTTGTTTTACACAAGCCTCATATTACTTGCTGGCTTGTGTCAATCTTGTCCCCTACTGTAACAAGGTACTTTTCTTTTGACTGTATCCTGTATTATAATTAGGGAAAGGAAGTAGTAAGTCTAAATAACACAAGCAACTAGCTCTCAGTAATACAAAAGAGGATCAATAGCTTCATCATCCTCTGCAAGTGATAATTAGAAGTGCAAATCAAGCCAAGTATCACTTAACTATGGAGTTACTGAGCTGTTGTGTTGAAAGGGGAATTCCATTACATTCAACACTGTTTTTAAATTTGAACCATGAAAAATAAAGTATTTTTATGCATGGGTTAATCTTTAACCATTTTCAATACTAATATTAATGCTCTTTGCTTCAAGTGACATTATAATCCTCAAGTTTTCCCACTCAGTCAAATGTTGATTTTTCCTGTGGAATGCTCCCTGAAGCTACTATTATTGATAGTGTACCAACTACTAGGTTGCATTAGCTGCAGAGTTTTATTTGCCTATTGGGACTAGAACCTGGCCCTCTCACAGAAGCACAGGGAACTGTCATTTATGTATTTATTTATGCCACCACCAGGGAAGGCAACCAGAAAGTCAGCGAGACAAAACAAACCACTGTTGCCTTCATACAGACCACAGCCTCAAGAACTGCCAAAAGAACTCCACCAATAATGTAAACAAATGATCAAACTCTCTTGAAACTAACACAAGCTCATTTCCATCCACTTCTCCCACTTCTTTGGGGAAAAGAGAGGAAGCAGCTCATAGTCAGCCAGCATCTCCACTTTCAGTTCTGTGCTAATGTAGTGTGTGCAGGGCTGCCTATCTTCTTCTCTTGTGCCAGTGTTTTACTATTTGGCTAAGTGGTGGTTTTTACCCTTGTTGGCAGTTCCTGTACACTACTGTGTAGCATGAGCCAGGGGTTAACACTGTGCACATGCAGCTCCAAGTGCTCTTTATCTTCCATATGTGCTGCCCTTGCATTGCCAGGGGGTTTTCTTCCTTGGAGTGTTCAGGAGTCGCTACCTTAGAGGTCCTTGCTTGTGGTGACCTTCGCCCAGGGTGGGCCAGATGTCTTGTGACTTTCCTGTTCTTACAAGAGTCAGGAGTGACATTTGGCTGATGGGTCACACTGGTTACTCATGTACTTTAGCACACCTTTTGTGGGTGAGGTGCTTTAGCACCACACCCACTTTAGCACACCAAGGTTGGCCTTCACAGCCACAGGCACCAGGCTGTGGCAGTTTACTTATATTAAAAATAAATTTCCAGCATAGCATTCCAGTGCCTGGGTGTTTTCTTAGCTATCTTCCCCACTCCAGGCCCTTGAAATTCCCTGCAGGTTCAGTGGCTGTTTTTTTGTGTCCCACCTGTGTTTTTCCTTGTGGCGGCAATATGAGATTGTCTGGCAGTCATTTTGCCACTACTTGGCTCTTCACCATCTTTGTTTGCCCTCGGTCAGGTTTGTCCTGTCCTTTTGTGTTGTGGTTGTTTCCCGTTTGGCATCTCATGCCGAATGCTTTCACCTCTTTTTGATTCAAGCGGTGGCAGAGCTGCTATTACTTGCCTTCAGTGTCGACACCTCCATGGCGCTGTTTTGCAAGTTGTGCATTTTTTTCACTTCCGGCCTGCTCATGCACCTATAGACACATCCTGGTCTCTTGACTGGGTTTTGTTTTCTCTCCTCACCTCGGTTAAGGAGAGTTGTGGGTTGCATCTTTTTCAGAATGCAACCCACAAAAATTCCCCAATTTTCCAGGTAGTACTTATTTACTGCTAGGTGAACAAAGGCATCAAGTGAAATGAAACATTGCCTAGACATTTCTACCCTGCCATGGAAATTGATCCCAGGAACTTTCAGATATGACCCAACTGTGCTGACTACTGTGCCACAGTAGTCAATCCAATATTTTATATAGTGCATGGAGATGGAAAGGGATGGAAAAAGTTTTACATTGAGTCTGCTTCCATTGCAAAAAATATCTATATGCCACTAATGTTTTAAAACACTTCCAGTTACGGCACAGTGAACGGTTGCTGCTTCAGCCACTTGTGTACCTTGTCTTGTGTCTGCTTGGGTGGAGTGCTGCCATTTATTTCTACACACAACACACCACCACCTGGGAACTGACACCAGCACACAGTCGCCAGTACAATCAAGAGTGTGTGCTGCTTCACTTCTACGACACTCATGACATTTGGCACTTCTTATCAGCTGGAGCCATGTTTTTTGGTTTTATGGTAGGTATTATATAAGTGCTAATAAATTTTACTATTTTATGATAACTGAAGAGGCTTTATTAAGGTTTCTGTAAACTGGTAAGCATTGTGCATGAAAAGGTACTTAAAATTTCCATTGTTAGGGACCGGAAGCTTGTACTTGTGCTTATCAGAGTTCGTCCTAGGTCAATTACTGACATTCCCCAGGATTCAACCCATTACTGTTGCCTAACTTCCAGGTATCTATTTACTGCTTAGTGAATAGTGGCATCAGATGAAAGGAAACATGCACAACTGTTTGTGTCTTGCCTTGGATTGAACCCCAAGTCCCTTGATTGTGAATTGAGGATATAGACCTCTTTGCTATTGGAGTTTTCTACCTCTTTAATTGGGGAAATAGAAGCAAGACACTGAGAGAGAGAAGAGAACACCATCTTGAGACCAAGAAGGCTCTCGAGGAGCATTCACAAGCCAAACAAAAAGTCAGTGCCAAAAGCCTTCAGAAGCTCCTCCACCAATGCTGACTGATAAGAATGACATGATAAAGAAGATAACACTACTGTAACAGACATAGAATTTATAGAAGACAAGCAAAAAGAGAAAGTGATGAAATGAATGCCAAGCAACCTTACACTACCACCGAGAAGAAAGTCACAAATGTGACAATAAATACCCACCACCTGAAATTCATACTGATGGTGGTATGCTAGAGTATTCAGATGTAAAGGTCTGTGGAGTTCATACCATGATCACAGAGTCTTAAAGCAAGGCTGAGCCAGCAAACATCTCCAGCCTGGAAAGCATAAGTAGTAGCAGCCTAACTGGAGAGAAGAGATACAAAAAGTCCCATCTACTCCAGTTAATGGGACCACAAGAGTCTCACAATCTGGGATTGGGGCCATGTAAACCAGAAGTTACCGAGTTCATGCTGACACAAAGAAGTCCACCTAAGGGCAACCAAAAGCATCACCAACTGCCCCCCTTGTGGCTATGGAATGCAAGTGAGAGAAACCATCTACAAGCACTTTTAATATTACAGTACACTTGAACTGTGTGATGAGCAAACCCACAGGAATGCAAAGAAAAACCATAGAATCCAACCCCACAAGGGAAGGGACTGAAACAACCCCCCACCCTCTACCACGATTAAAAAAAAGCACTGGAACCAGATCATGGAACTCGGTGTAACATGAACAAGCTGCAGAGCATGCTCACAGCACCAAATGTGGGAGGCACAACAGGATCTAACCCCAAAAAGCCCGAAGAGGTTGCCAGAGAAAATGGAAGCCACAACTGGATGGTCCCAGTGATGGTAAATGGGGTGAAACCAGAGGAATCGGTAAAGCACCAAACCTGCACAGGGTTTGGTGCTCTGGTAACCACACAGGCATATCTAAGTGTCGCTCAAGCATCCACCAAGAAACTCGGGCACTCTAACTCCAGATCAGTACGAGAAGCCAAGCAGCTTAGGGCTGCCAA
>WNGS01163947.1:1597747-1610236 GCA_020271785.1 Procambarus virginalis
GGTTGCACTCTGGTTGTCGGTCTGAATGACCTCTCCAGGGTGCAAAGCCAGGGTAGGTTGATAAGAAGGAGAAGCTGTTACCCATGCAGCAGGTCTCACCTCTCCACGGCGCCGAAAGTTTCCAGTGCAAAGGCAATGCCAAAACGATTGGTTCCAGCGCCGTCGCAGGAACTGAGAGTTTCGGAGTTGACCTCGAAGTTGGTGAAAGAAGGCACAGGGACTCCAACCCGGAGACTGTCATGGTCGGGGCCGGAGAAGAACCACCCCCATCAAGGGCAAGAAACGACCCCAGCCTCCTGAACAGAGCCTTGGCTTAACGAGCCCCAGGAGGTGGACGTCCCGGTCCCTCCCTACGGGTTCCAGATAGAGATTCGTCACAGCCCCCTTTCCACCGAAGGCAGCCGACTTCCTTTAAGACCAAGCAGAAGGAATGATAATTATTAATACAACATTGTTTATAATTATTATGTATGATAATATAATTAATAATTATCCCTGCCTAAAAAAATGTCATAATATTGAAGCAGACGTTCATTGAGATGTGCTTGAATACGACCTAAGGTTTAGAGCTATAATTCCAGCACGAATCATCTGATTATTTATTATTCATTGGGAAGAAAAGTAATAACCAAAATTTTAATTTCCACGTTTCGAAAATGAGCCTTTCACGTTTCCTTAGAGAAGAAATTTGTAGTGTCAGAGGTAGAGGGAAGGAAATACAAAAAGATACACACAGTATCACAGATATACACACATACAACACAGTATGTTGCATACGGATGTGATGTGAAGATGATCATATTATACTCGCTGGTTGAAAGAGATATTGAGCGAGAGAGAGAGAGATGAGAGAGAGAGAGCCAGACAGACAGACAGAGAGCATACCAGTCAGAGAAGCCAGACAGTCAAAGAGAGTGAGACGTGAGACAAAGAGAAGAAAAGAGAGTCTCTGGGGGCGCATTGAAAACACGCTTACCCTGCGCCACGTGAGCGATTTGGTCCATTTCCGTGTCCTGGCCAGACAGTCCTGTCTGGGAACCAATCCTTAACTCTTCGTGGTTCAGGAAAAACTAGTGGGTAAGGCTTACATGAGCTATGGGAGGGAAAGCTCTAAGCTTGCTAACAGAAGTGAGAAGTCGTTTGTTCCTGCCACCACCTGTGTAAAGGAAATGAGAGGTAGAGAGAGAGAGAGAAAGAGAAGGGTATAGAGGAAGAGATGAAGGGAGACAGAGGGAGACGAAAAACTAGAGGGTTAGAGAGAGAGGGAGTAAGTGAGATTTGTTATATTAATTTTTTAATTTCCCTCAGAAAAGCATAATTCACATATATAAAAAAACATATTTTGTTTCACTTAATTAAAATGTAAAAATATATCGTGGGTCCAGTTTTGAATTCCTACACAATATAATAACAATGTAGTACATTTGGCTAATTATTAAAAATATTGCATGTCTATATAATAGATATTTGTGGACTTGGGCAACAAGCGTTGTTTAAAAAACTATTTGGTTAAAATTGACCGCATTGCTGGCAGTGTTAATCATATAGTGTAGCTTTCTATGCTTCTATTTTCTTAGTATCAGTATTTAAAAGAGCAACCATATTACCAAAATTCTTGGTAAAGAAACTAATAATATTGAAGGGTTTATTTTCTACAACGTTTTGTTTTTCTCTGGAACATCTTCAGGTAGTCTAACATCTGGGAGTTAGACAGCTGCTACGGGCTGCTTCCTGGGGGTGGAGGCCTGGTCGAGAACCGGGCCGCGGAGACACTAAGCCCCGAAATCATCTCAAGATAACCTCAAGATAAGGTAGAGAATGAATCGTGAAGAAAGCAACACGTGATGAATAATGTGAAAATTGTCTCTCTTTTAACAAGGAAGGAAATATTAAAGAAGAATGGACCTGAGCACTTTTGTATTTAATCAACACATTTTCAAAAGTAAAATAACTGATGAATTATTGATGAAGATTAAGCCATCCAAGAGGTAGCACGGACATAAATAGCCCTTAACAATAACTAAATACAGCTCTTGAACATATAAACAGGAAGGTGATGGGTGAGGTGTAAAAGAATCTCTTATAACATAATAAGATGAAACTGAAGAAGACCCTGGAAACACTATCCCTATAATGACAAATACATTTGTATTCCTAAAACCCTAGTGGGATATCTGTGTATTAATATTCTTACTAGATCGCTATTTAATTCATCCATTAAAAATAGATCAAAATTGTACAAACCATTATTAATATTCAAATTGTATGGCATTGTAATTTGTATTAAAGCAGATTCAATAATGTTTCTTTTGAAAATGATTTTACACTTTGTTATTGAAGACGACATCCCCCTAATCAATTTGATGAGCATTTTTTGACATGTGAACAAATACAGCATTAGATATTTGACAACTTCTAACAGAATATTTACCCCTACTGTTAGATACTATTTCATGTTCGCATTGGTTAACTCTCTGTATATTAAGTTTACAAATTAAACAATGTTTCAATTAATCCTCATGTTAAATTAATATTTTGATATATGGTCTTTAATTACAAAAGTTCCTATTGACAATATTCTTGCTTTACTCGTGAATTAATGAACTATGAATTACCTCTGTCTTCTGATATTATTGTCAATCTTTTATAACTTTGTATAAAAGAATGTAATTTACTTGTAATAATGAAAATTGTATACAGACTTTTGGTATGGCAATTGGGAATCCACTATCCTCATTGCTTTCAAAATTACATGGACTCTTTAAAAGAAATTTGTAAGCTTACCCATGGAACCATTCTATGGTTTAGGCATATTGATGATATTTTGTGAATTTGTCCTTCAAATGTTAGTTCTGAGTTCTTAAATAAGGAGTTTGAAAATATTGATTCTATTGGTTTCAACTCTGCTACCCAACAAGTTTCTTGGAAGCTTGTTGTAGCAAGCTCAACGTACATTTTTTAACATAATCAACATTGAGAAAACTCGCCGAAAAATTTTTTTGCTTCCTATATTTCGCTGGGTTCAAAATATTTTCAAGACCTTGAAACTTTGATGTGCATGTGGTGTTTAATTATGAAAATGTTATTTGAAATTATGTCAGAAATAGCCCCTCGTATTGATAACTCTCTCATGCATATACTCATGTGCATGTGTGTGCATGTGTGTGCATGTGTGTGTGCATGTGTGTGCATTTACTCTTTGTATCTGCAGAATCGAGCTATTAGCTCATGGACCCCGACTTTCTAACCAATTTTATTTTTCCTCTATTATGTCTACTATATATATCTCACACAGCACACACACACACACACACACACACACACACACACACACACACACACACACACACACACACACACACACAACACCTACACACCACACCACCACACACACACACACACACATTCCCAGGAAGCAGCCCGTTGCAGTTGTCTAACTCCAAGGTACCTATTTACTGTTAGGTGAACAGGAACACCAGGGTGAAAGAAACTCTGCCCATTTGTTTCTGACTCTGTCTGGGATCGAACTCGGGCCCTTATGACTACGATCCCAGAGCGATGACCATTCATTAGCGAGGCCCATGTGTGAGTGTAGATTGGTTAGGCGAATTTTTACTTCTTAAACTGAAATTGAGGTTTCTTCTGTTGTGAATTGTCGATCTTGTCTTCTCTTACTCTTCTCGCTAGCAACTCGTCTCTCTCAATTGACTGCAGATAGCAAGTCAATTGCTATCTGCCGAAACTCTATTGACCCCTTAACCTCAATTGACTCACTTTAACCTCTATTGATTCACTTTAATCTCTATTGACCCACTCTAGTCACTTTTAATAAATTCATTAGTGTTCAACCTGCCCTATGGTTCTCGCCTCTCTCTGCTTTAACCGAGTTTCTCTTTGAGTTACGCTTCTCTCGTATGACTGTTACCCCTGGCTCCACCCTGGCGACTCTAGCTCCACCCTGGCGACTCTGGCTCCACCCTGGCGACTCTGGCTCCACCCTGACAACCCTGGCTCCACCCTGACGATCGAACCTTAACATATTACTTCAATGAAAGCCACAAACGCTCAACCTTCTGCTTTGAAGATCTATTTGTGATAGGTCAAGGCAGCCCCATAAATCAATGTTATCGATGCTTCAATGTCATGACCTCGCTAAATTGTTGGTGTGCTTCAGTGAGACACGAATCATTGCTTGAATGTTGCTGGCTTTACATATCATCTATATTAAATTATATATTTATGTTTAGGTTGCAATGGTGTATTTAGTGGTTGTCTTTAGGTTGCTAGGTGGTTGTGTTTTCGGTTGCTAGGAGATTGTGATTTGGTTGCTAGGAGGTTGTGTTTCGGTTGCTAGGTAGTTGTGTTTCGGTTGCTAGGTGGTGGTGCTTGCCTGCCTCAGATGTACGGTTGTCCTGTCCTATGGCTCTGCATAACTGTGTGTCAAATAGACCAGTAATGAATAATGATGCATTGTGTGTAATTGCATAATGAGGCATTGCTCATGCCCAGAGGTATCTGAGCTGCCTGTCTTCCTGACAGCTTGTCTGCCTTCATTTCTATCTGCTTGCATTCCTGACAGCCTGTCTGCCATCTTTTTTACATCATAAAAAAATTTCAATAATGTTGCAGCAATGTAATTATGTTTTATTAATGTGTATGTCAATGTCATGACATCACAAGCATCAAATTCGAGGTGGATTTGCCTAACCAGAAGCGTTCAAACTGTGACAACCCCTAGACCTCTCATATGTTCGATAGAGCGTCAATATTACAGTGATGTTAATGTTTACGAAAGCATCGGTATTTTACCAATTGTCAATATAGCTTTGAATTTCAGTGCATACGTGTGAGTCTCCATAGTCTCCTGAGACTGATGGATGCCTACTACTACTAAGTGTGAGTAAGTTTGGGGCATTGTGAGAGAAGGAGCATGAGAATTAAAATGAAATTTAAGAAAATGAGGATAATTGGGGGAGAGAATGATGATGAGGAAGGTAAGGTATATAGGAAGGAAGGTATTATTCTGATATTATATAATATATATAATCTATATATATATATTATATATATATATTAGATATATATATATATATAGTATAATAGGTTTATTCCTATACACTATAAATTAATGATACTTAATTCAGTAATTCCATTCCGGCTCTTTAAAATCCGGATATCTGTCCCAACAACTGGCTTCAAATCCAATGCAAGGGCTTGTCTTCGCACCCTCTATTCCCTTTATCTATCACGAGACCAGACATTTAGCGGACCTTGCACTTTTCCATAATTTGGCATGATTTTCAGAGCGGTTTCACGCTGGTCATTTAGGCGAACCATAATGTAGGCTCAACTTACCTTAAATATAAGCATTTTGAAAAGATCGTTGGTTAGCAAAGTGTGATTTCTGTTGTTTGTAGATTCTATTTATCTTAAAGACAACCCCAAGCTTCAATGTAATTAGCATTGATTAGCTTCAATGCTCAATTGATTTTCTCATAAGCAATTACATCGTAAGTGTAAGCATGCCATCTCTTAAGGAGAGGCATCGCATATAATTACTTTCAGCAATAGTTTCGGAGATATTGCTTTGTTTAACTCCATCTGCATTAACATTCCTTGTCACTAACTCCATCATTTTGAAATTCGTTTTTTTTTTAATAACGAAGGTGACGTTAAGACCACCATTTCTTTTACAGGTGGCTTCGCACGGCGTCTGGTGGCGCAAGTTGATAATTTACTACATAACTGTCTCTCTATTGCCATAATATCGGGCACGGGTGTTTATTTTAACAAACGCTAACCACCTCACGAATCTATTCGTTCGTTTGTGGGTTAGAAGCCAGTCGAGGGAGCCGTCGGCCGACGGAACAGAACGCGGATTTTGTGATCCTGATGGTTCCCTTGTTACGATCCCAGGCGCCGCAAGTAAACAATGGCGAATTTGCTTTCACTTCACCCTGCTCCCTGTTACCTAGCAGTAGAATAGGTACTCTGTGAGTGTTTAAGTGAGCGTCACGGGCTGCTTCCTGGGGGTGGAGCCTGGTCGAGGAACGGCAACGAACGCGGGGACAACTAAAAGCCGCGAAATCATCTCAAAATAGCCTCAGATAGGACTTGATTGGTGTGTGGCCGTCCCTCGCTATCACCTGTGGATGTGGTGATCTGCTACTCAGAAGCACGAACACTGTCGCCCCACCTCAAACACTTGAAGCTCTTCAGGATGTAAACTTTATCTCTTAGGAAATGCTTTTGATCGGCTTTTTCCCTTCACAGTTAATACTTCAGTCTCAGACACTATAGAATAAACATGAAATGCCATTATCAGGTATAGTCTAAAAAATTAAGCATATATACTGCGACAGAGTCGTGGGTCTCCGTATACTGCTTGGAGATCGCCAGGATCCAATGATGCTCGCTACCGAGTTCGTGGGTGGAATATATATGCTAACACACATTTGCACCAGATGCGCTGCAATTATGCAATAAACCAACACGCAGATAATAATACTTCGCTGTAAAACATCATTACACAAACAATACGTGAAAGCGGGACCATGCCACAATACAAATAATCCCTGGCTTAAAGCTAGATGATTGTAGCAATACCTAAGCTATGTTGCTCGGTAAACTTAAGGTAAGGCGAGCTACAATCATTTATCAAGAGCAGCATGTTATATAGTGAGTTCCTGATATTAGATACGTAAGATCCTAATGCACAGATTTCGTACCCCTTCAACCCTGCAATACTGACAGCGCAGAGGAACTCAACTGTCAGGTGTAAGGGACGACCATAACATATCCTATCAATATGTTAGGAAAGTTTAGTGCAATCTTGCTTTCGTGGGAAATATTTGATACGATTGAATTGTCAACAGTAATCGGTTCAAATGTCCTCCGGTCACCAAGCTTGCTATGAATTATATATATATAATATATATATATATATATAATATATATATATTATATATATATATATATATAATATATATATATTATGAACAAAGTGTGTAATTAATGTCTTATGCTGATAGTTCTCGACATCTCTTAGATAGGATAGATAAGGCTCCTGTGCTTTGGCGGGAGACGAGGGAGGTAAGCCTCTTGGGTATTGGGAGAGGTGGAATAGATAAGCCTCCTAGGTTTGCGAAGAAACAGGAAGATACGTCTCCTGGGTATGGAGAGAAACAGGGAAGATACGTCTCTTGGGTATGGAGAGAAACAGGGAAGATACGTTCTCCCTGGGTATGGGAAGAGATGGAAGAGATATAAGCCTCGAAGCCTCCGTGGATACCAACAGAAAAGTGTGATCTCTGGCGTCCACTCTCAGGGGGCCCAGGAGGGAGGCTGCTGGCCATGCCCTCTCAGGGTATGGAGGGAGGTCGCTGTGTAAAGGTCCACAATCTTCTAGGTACAGTGAGGATCCAGATTAAATCCTGACGAATCTCTGAGCGTTCTCTTCTTATATACAAATTGATTCATAATGAATTTAATAACCACAAGGTGACTCTGAGACATGAAATCTGAAATAAAGAAAACTAGTAATATACCCGACACCTACCTGGGTGGAGAGCTTCTCGTCCCTGTAACCACATAAAAATGTATGGTTAGCATAGAATACATTTAGAGAAAATGTGAATATTAATTAGGAATAATGTTATAATTTTGTTTAATTGAGGAGAAGTATCTGTAATTATTTACAAGAAGTTAGGTGAATAATTTAGGATATATTATTTTGCTTTATTATCAAAAATATGTAAATATTTCATTCGCATGTATTCAATATATATTGAACAATGTAGTCTTCTGATATTGTTAAATATCTAAATGGCTTCCGAACTAGAGAATTATGCTTATCTCTCTACAATCTTGATTATACCAATATAAGATAATTCGACTTTGGTTTCGACTTTGTTATTAAATTCAATAAAAGTATTAATAGGTTATCTAAAATAACCTATTAATTAATTAATTATCTTAAATAACCTAGAAATAATATTGTTAAATAATATTTCGCGTCCATACAGAGAGAAAAATATGCTCTGTTTCATAATATCACTAAATAATACTTTGGCACTGTACGCCCCTCTTCCTTATACACTGCGCTAACACTAACTACTCTATATATAGAAAACACTGTGTACATAAATGTTTGTGCATGGTATTGGGATAAGAATTATTCATACACCTATAGGAACCCTTCACTTATATTGGCCAGCTCTCAGGGACATGAGGGAGGTCGTTGGCCACCTCATTCACATATATGAGGGAGGCTGATGACTACCTCATCCAGATACATGAGAGAGGATGATGGCCACCTCTACTCAAGTCCAAGATGGTAGTTATTGGACACTACTTTCAGGGCCAGGAGGAAGCTGGCCAGCATTCTCAGAGCCAAGAGGAAGTTGGGTACCATTCTCAGAGCCAAGAGGAAGTTGGGTACCATTCTCAGGGCCAGGAAAAGAAAATGAATTCGGGTTTAAGATACTTCCTTCCGCAAATCTGAGAGGTTGGGTATAATCACCTTGTGCAAACTTATCATTAAACGCTGACCGAACGAATATTTCGAGGAGCCGTGAAAAGATTCAGTAAGAGTAGCGATTTTTCCGTGGAAGGCGAAGGTTAGATGTGAGTGATTGGCACAGAGTTGGCTGAGGTAAGGCCAACTTCTCCCCCCTGAATATTTTCTCTGTTCGTGTGACGGGAATTGGTAAATATGGAGAAGTGTGGCACGGTTGGGAAACACCAGAGGGGTAGGTGACTGCCGATTGTGCAGAGATAATAACAGGCACAAAATAGTAGCTGCGGTGGAATTTTATGCACGGAAAAACATATATCGTGACAAAGAAATCGGCAAAATTCAGTGTTTTTTTTATCATTCGTGTTTTTTTAATTATATTTTTTAAATTTGATCAAGCAAAATATGCAAATGCAGAAACGAATTCTAGACCTGACGGGAAGTGAGCACTCCTAATGCACTCTGATGAAACAAATCATCAGAAGACAAGTCTATGAACCTCAATAAATACCCTGCTTTAACAAAAAGTACACAGAGACCTTACTCTAACGAAGAGTACTTTGCATGGGGGACCTTACTATAACGGATAGTACATGGGAATTTACTATAATGGGCAGTACTATTAGCGACCACTTGTTCATTGCTGCAAATTAAGTGGCGTGTGAAGCGAGAGCTTGTATAAGTTATCTGTAACCTGGCAACAGGAGAGTCAACCTTCTCAAACAAGTACAATCATCAGAATAAATCCCTCCAGGTTATGCTAGTGACCTTCGTTGTTTATCCTGAGCTCCTCCTAGTAACCAATCAGAACCAATCATTCAGATCTAGACTTGTTGTCAATTGTGTAGATTTGTATTTGGTATCTCTAATGGCACCGATACCATATACATACATCATGTGCTTGTGTAATGTGAGGAGTAAACTTTCTAGATTCATTCAAAGACCCCCTGTTTAACCCGAATTTACCTGAGAGCCAATATCTCTCTAGTGGTCTTGACAGGGGGCAGGAATCCGGTGGATTGTCAATGGTCCCATCATTGTTCTGGAATAGTTTCCAACTTGGATTTTGAAGTTGAGAAATGTCGGCCTTTGCGGCTTTGTCCTGGGAGCAGACCTGTGACTGGCCAGCTGGATTATCTTGTGACAGCTATAGTTTCAACATGTGCTTTGTCACGTATGACCGGCCTTAGCACATATTACTATACAAATATGGCTATCGATTGATATCAAGTCAGCCAACTTCAGTGTTCAGTTTCGAGTAGAAGGAGGTAGAGTTCATTTGTGTCCATCAACGTTTCTCATTCTAAATGACAGGCTTAAGCCCGAAAATCGTCCTATCACGCGCAAGAATAATTATATGTTGTAGGTGCAGTGTGCCAGTACGGTGTGTGGGGGGGGAGCTAGTGTTACATACGAATATATATTACCACAATAAGGCAGCAGTTTCATAACAGATCTGATTCCCTGCAAAGGCTACTGGCACCTCCTCGAGGCCTCACTTTGATGTATCATTTATGCTGAATGCTCTTAAGTAGCTTCAGAAGGCATGCAGGTCCGGGAATGTGAATGGTTAGCTGAGAGGTTACCAATATATCAGTGCCCTCAATGGGATGTTCAAAGACAGCCTGAACCATCTTTCCTCCCTCTCGTCACTATGTCTGTATCTGCTAAGCTGCTGCTGCTGCTCTCTCTCTCTCTCTCCCTTCTCTCTCTCTCCCTCTCTCTCTCTCTCTCTCTCTCTTCCTCTCTCTCTCCTCCCTCTCTTCTCTCTCTCTCCTCTCTCTCTCTCTCTCTCTCTCTCTCATATATCTATTTATATTTCTTTATATTTCTCTCTCTCACACACAACACACGTGTGTGTATGAGTGGTTTGTAAGTAAACAACAAACACTGTTTTACTGAAAGTAAGTCATGTCTAACAAACCTCCTGGAGTTTAAGATAAGGTGACGAACATAAGGCAAGACAGAGAAGGCGGGCAGGTTGGACATTTCTGGATTGCCAAAAGCCCTTTGATGCAGATCCACATAAGAGGTTGCTATATAAACCCGAAATGCAGGCTGAGTAGGCGGAAACGCATTAACGTGGGTAACGAATTATCTAACAGACAGGGATCAGAGAGTGACAGGAAGGGATGAGAAATCGGACTGGACTCTACGTAACACGCGTGGTGTCTCAACGATCGGTGCTGATACCCATAACTATTTAAACCCATAACTTAGCTCCAGAGGTTCATATAACAGGATAACGTCAGCTGCATACTCTACAGTCAGAACTTTCCTCAGGAATTTAAATAAGAAGGCCTTTAGATAACTGTATACCGCCTATGTGAGGTTCGTTTTAGAGTATGCACCCCCATCATGGTGCACCCATCTTAAAAAACAACTATAAGAAAGCTCGAAAGGGAGCAGGAAGTTTGCGACAAGTCTTGTCCCAGAGTTGCGAGGGATAAGGCATAAAAGGAGGTAGACAAAACTAAAACTGACGACACTAGAAAGGAGGAGCGAGAGGGGGGACATACACACGTATAAAATACTTAAGGGGGATTGACAGGGTGGAAATCGAGGAAATGTTAAACAATGAATACCAGTTGAACAAGATGGCACGAAGGACGCTTGAGACTTAGATGTGTAGTAGAGGTTAAAAAGTTGTCTTTTATCGTCAGGATGCCGAGTAAATGGAATGACCTAAAGAAGCAAGTTATAGAGGTAAACTTTGTTCACAAACTTCAATAGCAGGTATAGTAGGGCACTAGATCCGGAGTCACTGAATTAGACAACCAACGGCTACAAAATCGAGGTCCAAGAGCTAGAGCTCAATCCTGCAGGCACAAACAGTATGAGAGCAAATAAGTGAGTACACGATGACTGTGACTTGACCAACGGACAACATTGGGTCACCAAAGCTCTATGGTCAGGCCAGTGACCTCTTCCACCTTTCATTATCCCGTCTCTTCATTAATGGGAGGCCAGCGGCCGCCACACGCAACGCTTCACTACTAATATTGGCCTCCACCAGGAAAGTCCAGGTATTCAGCACATTATAAACAAGGGCGATGGGAGTGAGGCATTCCTAGCTTCATCGTCTGGACGTGACGCATTCCAACACTGAAAAACGGTTCATTACATTTGGTAGCCAAGTACGCAACTTTGCTCGACCCTCCATAACAAATAATTCAAAACATTTTCTAACCATATTGTTAAACATTATTCACTCATTGCAGCAAATGTCTCATTAATATTCTACTCATAATAGTTTGCCCATACTAAGCAAAAAAACAAATCATAACAGAAAAATTTATTGTTATCATGGAAAGTACACAGGCATCCTTCCTTCACCAAGACAGCAGAGAGAAACAGCAAACATAAAGAGAGAAAGAAGGACAGAGAGTCAGGCAAACAGACAGGTAGGCTATCAAACAGACAGAGAAGCAAAGCGAAATACAGAAACAGAGACACACATAAATAGTGACAAACGGAGAAAGAGACAGTTGGGGAGAAAGACAATAGACAAAGACATTCAGAGAGACATAGAGACGAACATTGACAGACAAGATTTGTTTACCCAACGTATCACCTTCGGAAATTACTTCTTTGTACAATGCGACTAGTTAGTGTGATGATAAAGAATGCTTTCGTCCGTAATCAGAGTAATGGAATGCACAGTATTAAGCTAAGAAAAATAACATCAAGGAAACTGGGAACTCATCCCACATCCACCAAAAAAGCTATTTGTGGAAGAAGACAGAAACAGAGAATAACAAATAAGAGGTGCTAACAGGCAGACTGAAAAATTACAAGAGTACGGAATATTTGGAGAAATGCACAGGAGTGAACTTCAACAAGCACACATATACTACACTATCGCAATACCAGAGAAACTGCCTGTCTGTGGTATTGGAACCACCCTCCACAGCACCAATACGTCTACCAAATTACACAAATCATTGCCAAAACTACACACCATGCATCATGAA
>WNGS01163947.1:1619842-1646789 GCA_020271785.1 Procambarus virginalis
CATGCTCAAGGTTCCAAGCACACGACCAATTGCAAAAACCCCCATTGCTATGCAAAAAATATTTGAAGATAGAATTTGAGAAGAGAGAGCGATGAGCAGAGAGAGAGAGAGAGAGATAGAGAGAGAGGAGAGAGAGAGGAGAGAGAGAGAGAGAGAGAGAGAGGAATCCTTAACCTTAAATGGGGTCAAATGGGAATCCTTAAAATTGCGGTAAATGTGTGGCATATGTGGCAAAAAGATGGCCACTGGCCATGAAATCATCTAGAAAGTATTCTGAGAAATATAGCACCGAAACGATTCATTTAAAACAAATGGTTCATTCGAGACACGGATGACCCATTTGTTCAGTGTTGGCTTTCTTTCAAGAGGTCGGAAATCTATTTCAATCTCAAGATGCATTTATTAAGTCCTTGTTTTCCAGCTGTTGTTGCATGTACAGTCCTGAATATGCAATTTTTTCAGCACCCTGGAGAGTCGCCCTCTCTGCCTTTTCTGTCTCTGTTTAGTTCATGAATTGCAAAAGAACAGTCAGGAAGCTCATTTGAAGTTTATCTTTTTATTCTAATTCAGCAGAGCGTATATATTTATCTTGTACGGTTTATGACAGGTCTGGAGTCATGCATGTCTGAAAAATAACTTTCAGCTTAGTATTTTATACAAGAGATATTTTATAAATAATATTAAAACAATAACAGTAATATAGAGAATAACCTGTATAAAGTAAATATTAAAGTCAAAAATTACCACATGTAATTATAATTAGACATGAGGTGTATTATACATGAGATGTATTATACATGAGATGCATAATACATGAGAAATGAAATTTGTCCAGCACACTTTTCATAATTTATATATAAGCAGAGATGTTGTGATGTTCAATGTGGGTATAATTTTTCCACTGACCCCTGTCCACAGTTCCTGGAGACCAGGACAACTCACAGTCTTCTGAAATTTCGCCTTTCCTTGGCAAGTCTGAGCAGAGCACAATCATAACTACGTCTAAGGATGGATGCCACGTGAGGAGCTCTGCCAGACATAGAAACGCAAGCTCTTAGTGTCTTGATCATCGTATACAGCACCTTGAGAAAGGATGTAGTTTGCATCCCAAAATTTGGTTTTAATTCACTTACACATATATTGGGTCTTTCCTTCATTCTCATAAATAACATCTTTTACATTCCATAGCTAACATCTCCACGTAGCACAGGTAACATTGATAAGAACTTTACATTCAATAGACATCCAATAGATAACACCTTCACATAGTATTAATAGGATCTTCACGTACCATCGAGAATATCTTCACGCCACACTATTGATATCCTCACACCACACTTGATATCCTTACACCACACTAGTACCACACTAGTACCATCCTCACACCACACTAGTACCATCCTCACATCACACTAGTGACATCTTACCACCTAACACACCAGTAAGTATTCATCTGGAGTATTAACTAGGAGCAGCAAATCAGTGTTCCCTAAATCGTCACTGCAAGAAGCATTGAATCGCGTAATTGGAGAGGATCCAGTTAATGAGATCAGCTGCTTAGTGTAAGGTGGGGTTGCGATTATGACTTAATCACGTATTCAGACTCCATTAGCCCGTGTCCCGCTTCGCGATTAGCTAGTGAGCTGTAACATTTGACCTGGAAATCATATACTGAACAAAATACAGTAAGACTTGCTCTTGATGGTCTATCAAGATGTTTTGGTGATTTCCTCTAATTTTAGTTTCACGATTGAAATGCATCTTTCCAGGAGCTCAACTGTTTAGTCTTGTTCAATAATTAAGTTCGATGAGGCATTCAATAAATATATTAGTGACCTAATTATGTCAGTATGTACACTGTCACTTGAAGATTCTAATAAGCAGGATAAAACTCATTAAATTCGTGAATATATTGATAACCGGATAACTGCCTTTACTTCTAATTATTTGACAATGTTGTTTAATAATTCAAAGGATATTATTCCTCGAAGAATAAATATATTATTTGTTAAGAGATATTCTGTCAAGGAAAGAATTGTATTTGGAATTATACAGGAACCGAGTCCAGGTGGCGGCGCTCTAATTAATGTCTCAAATGTGACACAAACAAAGGCAAAGACGGAATGAATAAAACATATCGCATCTACGTATCAGTAAGTCTTATTAACATGCAAATATCTGCCTCCTTCACTTCGTTAACACAGCTCCAGGTAGTGTGACTCTTTGCTGAGGCAGTGTCAGGGATCAACCTGTGCCCAGACCATTCCCTCTCACCCTTACAGCAATCATCCCTATGTACTTCCTTCCTATCTCCCACCACACATATACCCTCCCCATCCCTTATGTTCTCCAATGCATATCCTTCCCATCTTCCCCAATGCATATCCTCCTTCCTTGTCTCCAACCACATACACCCCTTCTGATCTCCCTACACACACACATCCTCCCCATCACCCCCGACCTTCACACTCCTTCCATGCATCTCTTCATCACTATAAACATCTCCAGTTACCGATACCCTCCAAATCTCTACCCGTACATACTCTCCCCATATCCATCTATCACTGTAATCATTTTCACTGCACAATTCCTACATCACCGTAATCAAAAGGTTCTGGCCAGAATGGAAATATATCAACTAAACATTCATTTAGATATCAGTTCACTGACATCATGAAGAGGGAACACAAGTTGATGTTCCCTCTTCAAATGTGGGATCTGTCGGATATACCACCAAAGATCAACCTTAATCTGCATTACTTAATTTTAACAACTAATAAATATTAAATAAACAAAACTAAAAGGCCTTAGCTGGTTATGTTGATGTAATTGGTGTCGAGACATCATGAACAGGGTGGGTGTGAAGGGGACGATCAAGTGTAACAAGAACTATCAGGGGAAAGAGCCATGCCATTACGACTATATAGCACTTGGAAGGGATCTGGATAAGGATTTGGGATGGGACGGGGGAAAGGAATGGTTCCCAACCACTTGGACGGTCGGGGATTGAACGCCGACCTGCATGAAGCGAGACCGCCGCTCTACCGTCCAGCCCAAGTGGTTGGGTCAAGTGTAACAAGAGGTGGTTGCATCTCGACTTCCGGTAATGTAGATGTATCATAATTAATATGATAATTAAATATTTTAATTGCAAGCAGATATTTCTACGGTTTTGTACCGGTACGACTGGTATCTATAATCAATTAATAGCCTAGCCCAATTTAGGTAAAAAATGCTTATCCTAAGTATTATTTAATGGTTAATATTTTCTTAAAAATCATAAAATATAAATCCAGTAATATTCATAAAAAACTGACCTAATTGGGGGACATTACTGGACTGTATTACCAGCTCAGATTACAATAAATTTGTGTATAGGACAGAACGAGCTGAGTAGTAATGTGGAGAGGTTAAGTCTACTCTCCTTAACACACTGGTATTCCTTAAGTTCAAAAATAGGACTGAACATTGCCAGTAACAGTAACTTAGCAGTTTAAGTTAAACTTAAACTTAAAGTTTAAGTTTATTATAAGCGCAAAGGCACGGGTATGTGCACTTTAACTAATAATATATATGCGGGCGTCGTCAGTTTCCTTGGTGATTGGGGACGCTTTCTCTGCTGTTACTACCGAGTCGCCAACTCGCTATTATAGAAAACGGAGAGATATTTTTATAAGTTTATAGTTTAATTCTATTTAATTTGATATCAATGATGAATTTAACTATTGTACAGTCGCAGATATACCAGTGTTTGGTATAGACAAGAGCAGAAAGACGCAGGGCAACACCAATACGTAGGGCCCGATGGTCCAGGCGGGTGTCCAAGACGGAATTAGGAAAATCCAACAGGAAGTCCAGAGCATGGGGGAGACTGCAGCTTCCTTTTCCAGCGCCACAGCATGGAAAAGAAAGAGGGAAAACACACAGAGCGTTTATGGTTCCAGTCAACTATCTGAGGAGTTTGAGGAATTCGACAGCCTGTGACAATTAACTATGAATCATGTTTGTAACCGATGATATATCAATGATTTATCAGAGTGATATATCAGTGAGAAAATTTATCAGCATTATAAATTCAGAAACATATAAAATAGTACGACCCTCGTACCTAATTTGCAGAAGTTGAATTAATTAAACAAAATAAGTTGTTTATCTCGAGTTTCTTTTAAGTGACATGAACTGATTCCAAGATGTCAAGGTGTAATACACTGTTATGTAAGTACTGTAAGGCAAGTACATCAGAGGAAGTGAACAACAATTAGAGGAGCTGAATGTAAAGAAAGTCACAAGCCCTGACAAGATCTCACCATGGACCCTAAAAGAGGCCTCTGCAGGATTGTGTGATCCTTCAAATCTTGCTACAAATAGGAGAACGTCCTGACGTTTGTAAAGTGGCAAAACCTATATGTAAGAAAAATGAAAGACAGGACCCATTGAACTACAGACTGGTATTGCTAACAAGTATTCCCTGTAAGGTATTAGAGAGACTTTAAAAGGAGACTCGTAGAACACTTAAAGCATAAAAAAATTGTTTCTAAGCTTCAACATGGATTCAGTAAAGGAAAATCCTGCTTGACCAACTTATTAGAGTTCTATGACAATAATAAAAACATTAATTAAAGATAAAGAGTGGACTGGGCAGACTGCATTTTCCTGGAGTGTCAGAGAGCTTTAGACGCAGAAGGCAATGTCAGTAGTGGGACCTCCTCAGCCCTGATACAGTTGTAAAATGCTTATTCATAACGTATCTCACTATTTAATATACAATTAATATACATTCATATGTATCATATCTCACTAATATCCACTAAATGTGACAATAGAGCCCTCGTAGACTTTGGTTTTCACCAAAGGCGGCTCTTTGTGTCTAGGGAATAGTATATAAAAATGGCTATTGGTATCTATGAGATGGTACATAAAATTTACTGAGGAGAGGTAAGAATGTTGATTAGGTCTTGATAATTGTAGGACCTCCTCCACCCTGACACACCGCTTGTAAAGAGCTTAGTCCCTCGGAAATTTAGCCCTTACCAAGAACGCCTTATAGACTGACTCCTGTTCCAGGCTGTCTTGGGTGGCTCCCCGCGTGAACCCATGCCAAGCCGGGTGGTCCAAGTATGTGTCCGAGAGCCAAGTCCATAGTTGGTTCAACTCGAGTTGTAATAGGCCTTCCAAGACTAGGATTTATACGGTTGGGAGAATAAATATCTGCATAGTGTTGTTACTCTGTGTCTCCTGTAGCAGAGTCGTATATCCTTTTGTCCCACCTTCCGTGGGACAAAAAGGAAAAGAATCCACAAGTAACGAATCTCTCAACACTGAGCACTACAGTTGTAAACTCGCAGGGAACAACAGCTAGGACAATCACTTTAACAATATATTAGTGACTGGCCAATTCATAATGCTTTTAGATCAAATGGAATGAGATACCTGGAGCTTTGTAACTATTTCATTGACGGATTGTCGTGGTTATCCTCATAGACTAGTTGAAATGTGCTAGTGCTGGCTAGTTAGCATCTCTCTCGTGAATGATAGCCTCTCTGCCTATCTTCTCCTCCTCCTCCTCCTCTCCTTTTTGTCTTCATCTTGATATCTTAGTTCTGTCAATTCCATCCCGCCTTATTTTTGTTGACTAAATTGTTAGTCTATCTTAGCAATGAGCTTGAAGACCATGCATGTCTATACACTGGCTTCCTGTCCCCCCGACAAAAGGAATTGTATAGCGTGATATGCCTCTGGTCGTGTTCTTGCCCTGCACCACAACCTTGCAATAATAATAATTTTTTCTGCATTCACTTTATATTATTTTCAGTTACCTAATCCTCCGTTTAAAAAAAATGTATATAATCTGAGCCTTTCAGAAACCTTATGATTTTAACGGGATAAACAGCTTTTCCTCACCAAAGAACGCGTAAATATTTTGTCCCCCTCCTGCATCCTCTTTAATTTTTTCCCGGTAAAAAGAACTGAAGCGAATGAACAGAGAAATCTCTAAACAAAATTATAAATTAAAGGATAGCTAACTCCATAATCAACTAATTAAAAAGCTCATTTTCCCACCCGGAGACACTCATGCGGACAATCCTCTTTGCTTCCACCTAAAGCCTCTTATATAAAAAATAAGAGCTTGGTGGAGAGATTTGCGTTTAGGGAGAATCCTCGCATAGGGTGCCTCCTAGTTTTATATGCCTTCTTGCCTTATATGCCTCCTAGCTTTATATGCCTCCTAGCTTTATATGCCTCCTAGCTTTATATGCCTCCTAGCTTTATATGCCTCCTAGCCTTATATGCCTCCTAGCTTTATATGCCTCCTAGCTATATGCCTTATATGCCTCCTAGCCCTATATGCCTATTAGCTTTTTATGCCTCATAGCTCCGGTTACCTCCTAGCTCCGGGTGCCTCTTCGTTAATTAACGAGGTGAAAGAAAGGAGAGAACGTTGCTAATGGCGGGCTGGGAAGGTAGTCGTTAACAGCAGGGAGAAAGGGGAAGGGGGGCGTCGTTTATGGGGGCACCGGATGTGGCGGTAAGAGCCGGGTTCGACAACTTGAGGAGAACAATTAGATGGATGAAACACTCTCAAGGGGGAAGAGAATTACTCGCTTCATCGTTTCCAGTTAAATAACGCTTCGTAAAACATAGCAATGAGAGTAGGGGAGAGACGGTGGTGGAAGTGGTGATGGTGGTGATTGCAATGGTGGTGGTGGCGGGAGTGTTGATAGTGGTGGTGGCAATGGTAGTAGTGGTGGTTGTTATGGTATTGGCGGTAGTTGTGGTGGTGGTACTTACCAAACAGTGTCTACGAGAGAGTGAGGTGTAATTCTTTCTACCCCCCTACTAGCCTTGCCTTCCCTTGCCTTAACCTGTTGCGTTAAAATTTAACAATTCTGACGATCGAATTCTTTGTCGAAGAGATCGAGGTGGCTTCCACAACTTCTTCTTTCAGTGCACTCCGCTTGTTGACCACCTGTACTGATTAAAAGTATTTCCATACATTTCACAACCCATTTGCGTATAAAATACTGGTATGACGAAAATAGTATTTCGCTCAAAGCGGCAACAATATGTTTTCAGTACTGTATTTATACTTTCTGGATGGTGTTGCAATCTTTATTCAATTGTGATTTATTCCTACGATGCATAAGATCTTTAAGAGGTTGCATTTTCTTTCAGTCGCTACTGTCTTGTTAGTTTCGTGTGTTAAAGCCACTGTGTGTCAGATACACAGCCATCCACTGGGTGAGGCTA
Organism: Procambarus virginalis; assembly: GCA_020271785.1. Taxonomy (NCBI): domain Eukaryota; kingdom Metazoa; phylum Arthropoda; class Malacostraca; order Decapoda; family Cambaridae; genus Procambarus; species Procambarus virginalis. The sequence goes on from WNGS01163947.1 coordinate 1,627,091, forward strand.
TATTCATACCACTTAAAAAAATCAAATCTTACCAAGGATCGTCAGAAACTTGGGTGTAGTCAGAGCCATTGAGGTGAAGCTCAGACAAATACATTGATTGTCAAATTTCGGTATTAAGAGGGTAATGCAGCTCTGCGGTCTTTCTTGGTAATTAATTACTCTTCTTATGTATCTTTATGTGTTTCTTTATCTTTATGTGTCTATATCTGAGTTTAACCAGAGATTTACTCAAAAGTTGTCTTGTTCAGTTTAAATGAGAGTGGGGTGAGGAGGTAGTGAGAGGGTAGAGCCTTTTTCTGAGTTCCTCCAGAGAGGGGGCTGGGTCATAGCCCTCCAAGGAAGGCTATGACCCAGCCCCGTGTGTTTCACAACAAAGTGGTAGCTTTGATTCTCTCAAAGTTGCCCCTCCTGAGGGGACAAACCATGGTTCCTTCTAGTGCCCTTCCCGACTGGATAAACCATGTCTTAGCTATAATATTCACCCGTGGGGAATGAACTACGACTCCTCCCCGTGTTCTCCTCCCGAGGGGATAAACCATATAAATTGTCATCCACACTTCCGTGGAAACAAACTCCGCCCTGCCCCTCCAAGGAGTTGAACAATGTCTCCCAAGTCCCCTTTCCTCTAAGGAATAAACCATAACAGTGTTACCAACCTACCCACCATGGGATAAACTGTGACTCCCAAGTGTTCAACCCGAACGCTAAACAACTAGAAGTTTGTTGTCTTTGTTGCTTTCTTTCTCCTCTTAACTACAGGCGAAGGTTCAAAAGGCTTTTGTTCTAGGAATAGGAAAAGTTCCTCGAGCGAGTGTTAATATGAGAGTGCTTCAGAAGCAGAAATAAACGCCGTCTGCAGTTTCCTTGAGTGTTGGAGTTTTCCCTCCAACGCTGTGTCCGCCTCGCTTGGAGGTGTTCGTACATACTTCATTGTTCTCATCTAACTGTGTTTGTGGAGGGTTGAGCTTCGGCTCTTTGATCCCGCCGCTTAATTATCAGTCAACTTGTGTACAAGCTCCTGAGCGGTGTTGTTCAATCAGTGTGTGAGTGTGTTATTGTGAGTTATGCATTTGTGAGAGCCTGAGTATTAGTATGTTATTGTGTGAAAGTTTGTTAGTGTGGTCTATATGTTAGTTTGAGACTGTGTTAGTGAGATAGTTTGTTAGTGTGGTCTGTGTGTTAGTTTTAGACAGTGTGTTAGTGAGATGGTTTGTTAGTGTGGTCTGTGTGTTAGTTTTAGACAGTGTGTTAGTGAGAAAGTTTGTTAGTGTGGTCTGTATGTTAGTTTGAGACTGTGTTAGTGAGATAGTTTGTTAGTGTGGTCTGTGTGTTAGTTTTAGACAGTGTGTTAGTGAGATGGTTTGTTAGTGTGGTCTGTGTGTTAGTTTAGACAGTGTGTTTGTGAGATAGTTTGTTAGTGTGGTCTGTGTGTTAGTGTGTGACAGTATGTTAGTGTGTGACAGTATGTTAGTGTGTGAGTGAGTTAGTGTGAGATTAAGTGTTTGTGCGAATCTGAGATTTAGGGTGTTAGTGCATGAGAATGTATTAGTATGGTCTGTGTGTTTGTGTGAGAAAGTGATAGTGTGAAGAGTGTGTTAGTGTGATAGTGTGTTAATGTATGAGTGTGTGTTAATGTATGAGTGTGTGTTATTGTGAGATAATGTGTTAGTGTGGGACAGTTTGTTAGTGAATGAGAGGGTGTTAATCTTCCCCCCTCTCCCCTCCACTTGTGTCCCTTTCCCCTCCACTTGAATTCCTACTTCCCTCCTCATATTCTTTTTCCCATGCTCTACAAAATGTCGTCTGAAAAACGTAAATCACTCTCGAGAGCCGAACAATTACCAATCCGTCAACTCTGCCAAAGGAACTCACACGTTATCGTGTTTGAATGAAGCTCTCAGTTCAGCTTCATAAAAACTGGTTATAATATTTAAGTCACTCGGTAATTAAATCTTCGCAGAGCCTATAAAGCTCTCGAAATTACCACTCGACGTGGGTGTGAGAAGAGCCGCCAGCAGCCCGTCCTCCGAGGACAATAGCAGAGAGTGTCCAATCTTGGTAAAAGCACCATCGCTGAGGAGTTTGCTCTAAGCCTTTAAAACACTACCCCCCTGACGCCGGACGTACAATATGGCGTTAGGAAGATAAGCGAGAGCCTGCTAAGAAGCTAAAGGTCGCAGGATGATCCGAGAAAGAAGATTTTAATGGGGTGTTTGCCTGAGAATGATACCCAACAGAAAAGACTTTACCCGGAAGGAAAACGCTTTGATCCGGTATAACGTCGTCCGGGAAAGCGAATAGTCTGTTTTGACGACAAATATGATCCACAACTGAATAATTTTGCATTATTCTATTAAACGTGATTCCCCAAAACGATTTAATCAAGTGACGTGAAGCGAGACTTTCTCCCAGAAGAATAGTTGAGCTCAGAAATATGTGTAAGAAACAGAATTATAAATATTTGACAGCTCGAGAAATCTATGCCATCACTCCAGCTCTGCAGTGTACTTGTAAAAATAAGCTTGGAATTATGAAACAAACAACTAAAAAATTGTATGCAGAGAGTAAGTCCCAGTAATGTGGCTGAAAATTAGACATTCTAAACTTGCTTCCAACAATGGAAATACTGTACTGTGTTCTATTCATATCTCAATTAAAAAGCTCACTAATACCCTTCGTCCGCTTGACATAAAAGTCACCGTTCGACTAACACACTTCCTAGTAATCTGGCTTACAGTCTGGACGCATAAAATACATGTACCAGTATTCAGCAAATCAAAAACACAATCGTAATAATACTATGTGAACCTTCCATCACTGGACGAATGATGTTCGAACAAGAACAGTTTCCGTCGTTAACTTGTAACACAGAGCATACAGCCAGCGGTCTCACGCATAGTCACTTGAGGTTCCAGTGTCTCAAAACATACATTGAGAACGGTTCCCTGAGCACACATTGGGAAGGACTCCCAAAACACACATTCAGAAGGACTTCCTAAACACACATTTAGAAGGGCTCCCTAAACACACATTCGGAAGGGCTCCCAGAACACACATTCAGAAAAGGCTTTATCAACACCCAATTAAAAGGGCATAGACACCCATTCAGAAGGGCTTCTAGAGTTCGTTTAAATAATAACGAAACACAGCTTTACCTGACGCGGGACTGAGTATGTTACCTTAAGTAAGATCACCACGGATGCTGACAATATGAGTAAGCTGGGCGCTGGTGCACTTACTGCTGTCGCTCATGTACTTTCGGAAAGCAACGTGCAAAGTAGAAATAATAATGAGTACCACTAAAATATAGATGAAAATAAATTGATATTACACATAACGAGAAGTAAATAAGGAATAACACTAACTCCGGAGAAAGCATCAGCAGTTTATGTAACACATAAAAATAGAAGGGAAGTAGAGAAAACATGTGTGACGGTGCTGGCCATTAACTTGTAATACCAAAGAGAGAGCTTTGTGTCACCGGTACACTCCCGCAGGAGCGACGTGGGTCTCTCTCGACGCTCGTAAACTCTGCCACGGTATCCCTGGCCTCCAGGGTGACGTGCCGGAACCCGGGTCCCAGACGCGGCTCCAATCGCTCTCGCGCTGCCTGCTCAAGATCTTTGTAACCTATACAAAGGAAAGATCATTTTATTGTTGCTTCTGTGAGCTTTATTTGGCGTCTTGTCTCGCTGCTATTGTTGACTTGTTCTGGTCCCGGTTTTTGAAGAGACTGTCCATAACAGTCTAGTCGACTCATTCTGGATCCGTTTTTAGGAAATTTACAGCTTTACTGCTCATTGGTTGACCGGACACCACTCGTTGTCTCTCGTCTTGAGTGGAAAAGGCTGTTTCTGGATTGATAACGTCCACAATGAAAAACAATTTTTGTTCCTTGGTTGAAAGTGTTATTTTCTGATTGTTTACGCATCCAAAGTGTAAACAATTTTAATTTTTCCCCTCAGACTTGGCTTTGACCGTTGCCTCAGTCTAGTGGAGACATCTTGATGGTACTTGAAGTCTGGCGACTCCTTATCTAGAGCTTTGACACATTGTTGCATTAGACGGCAACCTTCAAGTAGTGATAATTGTGGCATTTATAAAATACCTTGTAAAGACTGTAATAAGTTCTATGTTGGGCAAACATCTAAAGATTTGAAATGTAGAATATCACAACATAAATACTCTGTAAGACAGGGCCAATTGTCTAATGCTTTGTTTGTTCATTTGTCAGAAGATGCTCACCAAATTGATTGGGAGATGGCTTCTTCAATAACAAATTGTAAAAGCACCTATAACAGAAACATAATTGAATCTGCTTTGATACAGATCACAAAAGAAAGTAATTTGAACATTAGCAGTGGTCTATATAACTTAGATCCATTTTTAATAGATAAATTAAAGGGCGATTTAAGTAGGATCATTGGAACACATTTGTCTCACTAATTCATTGTATATATTTACTATATTATGCTATAATTANACCATAACAGTGAACTTTGGTTCCTTCTGGCGGCAACTATGGCCTCGTGTTTGATGCATCCCGTATGCCGCGCCACGACCGCGGGGCGACGCGTGCTCCTGAATACATAACGACGGAGCGACGCTTGTAGAAATATCCTCCAGGGACCCGAAAACCGACAACTTTTGAAAATGCAAAATCAATGTTATTTCAGAGTGGAAAAATACAAGATGTAATATTAAACATGTTATTCTTCTGCTTAGGTTATGAGGTTATGCATCTTCCTTACACAGTAACTGGCCAGGTGGCGTACAGTTTCCCTAGTGTCATATAGGCCAGGTGGCGTAGAGCATCCCTATCCTGTCAAACAGGCCAGGAGGTATGTACCAAAAAATATATATATAGCCTATAACCTAACACCTCCGAGAGATTCTCATGAAGTCTGAAATGGAAACGGGATGAAATCGAAAATGTTGTCGTCCACAGTGTTTTGATGTTATCCCGCCGTTTACCTGCGCATGTTTCATCATTTACGATATATATAAAGGGAAATGTCTATCTGTCCGAGGATGGAGGGGAGAGAGGGATGGTTCGCAGACATGGGTGAGGGGGGAGGCGAAGGGTGAAGACAAGGGAGAAAGCGGAGATGGGAGTGAAAATGAGACATCAGAAGAGGGAAGGAAAGAGAAGGATGGGGGAAGTGGGAAAGATGAAGCAGTATAGATAAAGATAGCTTAACAGAGATATAGTTAGGAGGTCATTCCCGTTGACCATCAGTCAACGGGAGCTTGACCGCTTGACCGCTGGGGTACATGGGGTAAGGTACATGGGGGTCAACTGGGGGTACATGGTTAAGGTACCATGTACCTCAGTTGCATTGTGCTCCTGGTGGTCTGGGTTCGAGTCACTTCTGGGGTGTGGAGTTTTCAGTCGCATATATCCTTGGGGACCATTCAAGCTTGTTTGCATATATATATATATATATATATATATATATATATATATATATATATATATATATATATATATATATATATATATATATATATATATATATATATATATATATATATATATATATATATATATATATATATATATATATATATAATGTGCTGCAAAGTACAAATTTGCAAATAAAACTGACGTGTTACCAGCGCAAAGTCCAAGAAGAAACTAGGAATCGTAGACTAAATTTTCCTGTATATATTGACTGATTTTGATGGCTAAGAAGCACTCGAGTGTGTACTAAAGCTCCTACTACAAACTGACTTGCTAATTTTTAATAGCAGTCCATATCCTGTTGGATTTTGTCGAATTTTCTTAAAAAAAATATTTGGAATTTGCATAATTATGCAGAGAGTGCGTTGCAGTATATAGATCTTGCTCCAGTTTCATCGGTCGAACCAGCCTAGCTAATTTAATGCAGTTGCAATATGGGAACTATTAATTGCAAAATCAAGACTTGATTAGATCTTGATGAATTTGGTTTGCATATTACTACCTGATTTCAACAGGGTTTTTTATTAAGAGTCAACAGACAGAATATTTCTGACATATTTTCCTAAGAAAAAATGTATGAATTTTTTTCGAAAATTATTACAATCGTTCGTGCCAGACTATAAAGATATACCGTATGACAAGTTCAGTTGTGAACTAACATCGTTAAAGCTTTCCTTAAATATTTATTGCGGTTACGAAGGATGCAGCTGAGAGTCTGAAGCAGGAACACGAACATTGGGGGATCTCTTTATATCCATGAGCCATTAAACAAATTATTAAAAAAAAACTCTTGATGAGCTCTTCTCAGAGCCACGGGTCTCTGATTCTTTGCAGATAATCCATCAGAATTACAGTACCGCTCCTGCGCCAGGTAAGTCCACTACGGGCTCACCATAACCCGTGCTACTTGGAACTCTTTGTTCTGAGTAGCTGTATTGCTTAAAATAAAACTCTTCAAAATCTCTCTCATTACTCAGACATATATAAATATGGATGCACATGCATTTACTTTCCATCTGCTGTCTGAATGTTTGGGGAAGAGGCACAGCTGACGCACTTAATTAATGATCCCGTGTTTCTCGTCTAAATGAAATGTGGTAATTAATTAGAGAGCAGGTATTTAATTAAGTGTGAGGGGGGGAGACTGTGATCGGGAAGCTGGTGACTGACAGAAGGTTGTGGAAGTGACGTGAGAGCAGCGGAAAAGGCAGGAAGATCAGCTATATTTCACTTGGAAGGGATATGAAGAAAAGGTTCTTCCAGGTGAGAACGAAGTGAAGAAATGAAGCCCAAGCACTTGGACAATTGGGAGGATCAAATGCCGAACCTTCAGGAGATGTGGTCCCTTTATCGGCAAGTTTAAGTGGAATTTACGATAAGTGTTCAATGATTTGCTGTATTGTGAAAAGGTGGTTCCAATAGCTGTTATTTCCTGACTGTAAGAAAACACGCGCGCGCGCACACACACACACACACACACACACACACACACACACACACACACACACACACACACACACACACACACACACACACACACACAAAGAGACACAAAAGTACGCACAGAAACAGGGGAGAAACAGAATAATCCTTGAGCCGAAATGGAAAACGAGCGGCTTTTGTTCAATCAGACAATCCTGCAAGTTGTTTACGTCAGCCAGACCGACCTCTAGCAGAATGGTAGTGCTTGGAGCTGTCTCTTGCTGTCTGTCCGTCTGTCTGTCTGTCTGTGTGTTTGTCTGTCTGTCTGTCTGTCAGACCGACCTCCAGCAGAATGGTAGTGCTTGGAGCTGTCTCTTGCTGTCTGTCTGTCAGTCTGTCTGTCTGTCTGTCTGTCTGTCTGTCTGTCTGTCTGTCTGTCTGTCTGTCTGTCTGTCTGTCTGTCTGTCTGTCAGACCGACCTCCAGCAGAGTGTTAGTGCTTGGAGCTGTCTCTTGCTGTATGTCTGTCTGATGCAATATAAGTATATTATAAGGGGAACGCGCTAAGCCAGACTGTCTAAACAACACATTAGAGAGGTCCCCGGCGGTGCCAGGGGATAGTCTGTCTTTCTCCCTACCCTCCCACATTCCTCCCCCTCTTCTCTCACCCCCCTCCTCACATTCCCATATTTTCCCTTCTCGTAAACAAATCCACAAGGGCCGTGACGAAGATTCGAACCTACGTCCGGGAGGATCCCAGACACTGCCTTAATCGACTGAGCTACGACATGGATTTGTTCATTTGATGCAGCACGCTATTGTGATTTGTGTGTTTTTCCCTTCTCCTTACTCCCCCTGTCCCGCCCCTCCCTTCCTCTTCCCCTTGTCTTTCCCCTTTCTTTCCCTCCATTTCCCAGTCTGACCTCCAAACTCGAATAGACAGACATTTCCATATTTTTAAATATATACATATATACATACACAAAGTGATTTACGCAACTGGAGTGAGTAGTTACTCGTGTGAATTGACTGAATTAACTTGCTCGTGACACAGTCACTTGACCTCTCCTAGGCTCGGCGGAAGAATAAAATATATATTTAATATATAATAACAGTGGAAATTTCAACATTCGGCATTGAGTCCGTAGCTTGTGGGACATGAAACCAAAATTGGCAAAGTACAAAGTTCTGCAACATGATGACTGCCGGAGATGAGGAGGATAAACTGAGAGGAAAGGTTTGGAAAACTAGACCTCACCTTGCTGTAAACAGTCGACATAGAGGGGACATGATCACATCACGCAAGATACTGAATTGAAATGACAATGTGGACAAAACGCCATCTCTTTAAACTGTGGAAAAGTAGGACGAGAAAACATAAATGTAAACTGGAAACGCAAATATATGGAAATCTCTCTAGCCTCTACAGAGGCGATCAAAAAGTGGAATGCACTTAAACAAAAAATAAAAGATGTGGAAGCCCTTCCATCCACAACTTAAATGATAGATTCGACAAAGAATTACTTTGTCACACTAGCTATTTACAACTATAACAAGGCGTGTGGGCGGGGAATAAAGACCTAGTCTTCACCTTCCCACTGTCACTGATAGGTTTGTACTGAGAGGAAAGACGTACCACGCCCACCACCACTTGCACTCTCATACCCCACGTAAAGGTCGTCCCACAGCGTAACTCGACATTAAATAAATAATTCAGGAGTTAGAGCAGTGGATCTACATCTTGCCTGACCTCGTGACCTTTTTCCCTGGGTGTGTACCTACTTACCTTAGTGTGTTGTTCGGAGTAGAGACTCTCAACCCTCATTCGAAAGATGTTCAGACTGCAAAGTCAATTGTGCTGTCGTACATATGTATATGACATTATAAGGAGTATTCTTCAACCTCTTAATTTCTCATTGTTTTTGTTTAATTAACTATTCTGATACATAGCAAAATATCTCTATATGTTAATGGCACATTTGGGTAATATGTTTTTATTTGCATCCACATGTTCGTGTACTACCCATTCCAAATATTCTGAACTTCTTTGCTCAATCTATTTACGTAAGAACAAATTTAATGTGATAATCCTGTATTCCTTGAGTCTTCAATCTTCCTATGACCTGAGGCTCTTTTCTTTCAGTATTTCTCACAACAGTTGATCAGCGAAGTTGCAGAATCTGTGGTGAGAGTGACGGACACCGCCTTGACCACTATCTACGTGAATGTGAACACCTATTTCTTGCATTTCATATCTCTCAGTTCTGAGACTAGTTTGATATTATACCTCAGGACTATCTCCATCTTAGTTGACCTGTCCTAACTGAATATGGTGTCTCTAACTTGACCAGGAAGTTCTCTGCACCTTAGCACAGCTAAGTTCACCATGGAGCATCGAGGAGTATTACTCGATACCACCACAATCACCTACTCATTGGAGCATTATGTTATATTCTTTCGACTCTAGGAGACCCAGCCGCTCCCTGGAGGACTGTGGAACATCCTCCCTGACCCTAGGCCTACCACATCATGCACGTGTTAGAATTATTTGAATGAAGTCTATCTTAGTGTCCAGGGGCCAGATTTACGAAGCAGTTACGCAAGCATTTACAAACCTGTACATCTTTTCTCAATCTTTGGCGGCTTTGTTTACAATTATTAAACAGTTAATGAGCTCCGAAGCACCAGGAGGCTATTTATAACAATAACAACAATTGATTGGCAAGTTTTCATGCCTGTAGACTGTTTAATAAATGTAACCAAAGCCGTCAAAGATTGAGGAAAGATGTACACGTTCGTAAGTGCTTCCGTAACTGCTTCGTGAATTTCGCCCCAGAGTCTTCGTCTTCATCGTACTGGGATAAAAATATTTAGCAACGCCTGATCTTCAATAGCATACACACCCACACACACAAACACACACACACACACACACACACACACACACACACACACACACACACACACACACACACACACACACACACACACACACACACATGCAAGGAAGATCGTGCACACATTCAAACAAACAAGTGAGACTTCTGCCTGAGTTTACTTCTTAATAACACTGCAGAAGAGCGACTCCTTTGATCCTGGGGAAGACTTTATACGTGGGCAGGAGACCTAGCTGCCTGTGGCTGGGCTACTCTGCTTGGTAGCCCTAAGACAGTAGGGTGGGTAGCCCTGAAGCTAGAAGGAGGGAAGCCCTGAAGAAAGAGGGAGAGTAGCCCTAAAGTAACAGATAGGGATTCCTAAAGTAGTATGGAGGATAGCCCTAAAGCAGTAAAAAGGGTAGCCTTAAAGTAGGAAGGAGGGTAGCACAGAGAGTGAGCAAGTTCCTGAACCGGCTTCTGGTGCTGTTACTGCTGTTGCTAAAGCTGTTGTTACTGCTACTGCGTCTGTTGTCTTGGTACTGATGTTGCTGCTGCTGTTGCTGTGGCTGTTGTTGTTGCTGATGGTAATGTTGCTGTTTCTCCTGCTGTTCTTGCTGTTGCTGCTGATGTTCCTGCTGCTGCTGTTATTACTCCTGATGCTCCTGTGGTTACTGCTGCTGCTGTTATTCTTGCGACTGCTGCTGCTGCTGCTGGTGTTGTTACTGCCTCTGCTGTTGTTGTTGCTTCTGCTGGATCTGAAGTGACACGACAACACGACACAAATTAGAAACACTTTGCTGTTAACTCATTTCAAGACAGATGAAAGTTACTCGAAAATTTCTTCGACCCAACTTCAACATTTGTTTGTTTTAACAAAGCAAAAATATTTCAGGCGTGATAAGGGTTTTTTTCCGGTCCCCAGGAATATTGACGCCCAGGTGGGGCACTTTGCCTTTTATAGTCTGGAAATATTTTGCCATGATTTCTGGAGGCAGCTGGAGGTGATCTCTGAGCAATGCGGAGCTCGACAGCTTCCACAGCGCGTCCCAACGGAGACTGATGCTGCCATTGAAGATTTCGATGACATAAAAGCATCTCAATTTTTTATGTTTTCTTTTTTACACTTTTATGCGTTCGAGATTACCACAACGAGGCGGGAAGACACGGAGGATGGTGAGTGTTTGTAGGCGTATGTGGTGGTTGCTTGGTCTGAGATATAGCTCTTGGGCCACGGCTTTAGTCGATGGCTTGGTTAAACAAATTCTGACACACTTGAGCTTTACCAAAGCCACATATGGGGGTCCGTTTTCAAGTCTCCGATGATTGTACTGAATGAAATGTATATAAAGTTATACCAATATATTTTTCTTGGTACGAGCATTAGGAAGAATAATCATGTTATCAAAATTAATGGTAAAGAAAATCTAGTAGTTACTGAAAGATTTTTTTTTTCTACAACGATTCATTCCTAACTGGAACATCTTCAGGTAAAGATTGAATACGTGATGTGCACTTTTTTGGTTAAAAACACGTTTGAAAGCAGCCCTATTTCCTAAGGTTAACAAAATGGTCAAATTAAAGCGGCCTCTCTTACCCTACCAAGAGGACCCAAAACAGAAAACAGGACAGGACGTCACTTTCGCGAGCCGCTTTCATTTTCAAGTACGACAATTTTTGGCCTTACGTAACGCATACGATCGAAATGCGACGTTCTTTGTAAGAGAACAGGTTGGTGGAAGAGTCGAAGGAGTGTGGCTTGAGGTAAAAAGGCAGTCAAATAAAGGGCAAAAGGGTAGGTCCAATCAATTGCGAAAGTCATTGGATAAAACTCTGGTTGGTAGGAAGACCTCGGTAGGGGACGTCATTATCAAGTGATGTCTGATGAGATCTGAGTCTACCTACCTATCTATCCATCTATCCATCCATCTACTCATCCATCCATCCCTCTATACGTACTAAAAATCCCTAAACATGTATTCTTCCTAGCTATTCATATTCTACCATTTACATCTAATAAATATTAACCCTAAACTTTGGATAAATCTCACAGTAGACTGAGAAACTACAATAAAGCTGTGTTCTGTTTGAGATTAATGGGTAAGCATGTGTATGTATGTGCATATGTATGTGTTTATCTTCAAATGTGCCCGTTTGAATGCATAACGTGTATAAGCATTATAAATATGCCACATATTTGCGGTAAGATTGCAAAACAGATGTGTAATAGCCTTAAGGAAGCGAGGAGGGTATTTATAGACAACGGTATTGACGAGAGAGAGGGTATTGACGGGAGGGAAGTTAAGAGTGATGAGTAAGCGCTAAGCCAGCATAGCTATATAAGACATGGAGTTGATGGAAGGGAAATATTATAGTTCGGGGGATTAATTGGAAGGGGGGGGTTGTTGGTGGAAAGTGTGAGCAGGAGGATTACTCAGGACGCTTTTCATTTAATCACAGCAAGTTAATTCACTCAAACTGAATGTGTTTGTAATTCACTGAAATCATTAGTTGAAATTCACAGGTATTATTAATTTAATGGAGTCCTATTGATGCTACAAATCACACGAGATTAGACACGCATCGGTAGAACTTGGACAGTAGGAAGCGAGTTCCTTTGAGGCGTGTTGTGTTAGCTCTTAACATGGTATAATGCTGTATATTTAAATATGTTTGACACTTTCTGAAATATACTNCACACACACACACACACGCACGTGGCACGCGCAGAAAAGACCCACAGTTACCAGCCCCTTTAATAACATCACAATACAAAATTCCCCCACCATTTCCCTCGACGCTCTTTTCCTTTTCTGTAATATGCAGAAAGAATCATATCCATTTCACTAGCCTGATGGCACTTTTATGGAGATCTTGAGTGATGAAGTGGCCAGTAAGTGCGGAGAATGTCCTCATCACTCGGACCCGCTGATGCACTGCCCAGGAGACTGCTGACGACAGCAAATGAAACGAGTTTATGAAGGGAGTTGATGTGTTTACTCCCCTCTAAGACTTTTAGACCCAGTCGGGTGGGAGACTGGAGTATAGTTGTTACTCCAGTAACAGACTTTTGTGTTCTACCATTTCGCCACCTGTAACTAACGCTATGTCACCTGTAAGTTACGTTTTATTGCCTGTAACTCTCTCTTATCGCCTGTAATTCACACTTTACCAACTGTAACTCACACTTTATCACCTGTAACTCACACTTTATCACCTGTAATTCACACTTTATCACCTGTAACTCACACTTTATCACCTGTAACTCACACTTTATCACCTGTAATTCACACTTTATCACCTGTAACTCACACTTTATCACCTGTAACTCACACTTTATCTCCTGTAACTCACAATTTATCATCTGCAAACTCATAACCCTACTACCTGTGTACTCACTATCACATATCTGCACTGTCTCTATATTCCTGTCCATCACCATCCAATACCTGTACCTTCACTACAAACCCATCTACCACCATCACCATCTGCACCCTCACTTTGAAACCTGTCTACCACCATCCAATACCAGAATATGAATATGCAGCGATTTTATGTGTCCATATTTCGAGAATCATTAAAAACTGGAATAGGTGCAATCATCACTGTTTGGGAGTACCCAGATCATAGGTTCGAATCCTCCTCGTGGTTCCCTCTGATTTTCTCACTGATGCATCACGTTAATGTGATTTCTTTGTGCATTTAATAATAATGTCAAGTCAACGTTAACTTGGAAGCATTGTATATTTCTTAAGCTTCTCACATAATTTCATTATACCATAAACCAAATCAAATTATTTGTCAGCAAAATATAGGGAAAAAATAGTCGACAAAAGCTACACATATTATGATTTTTCTTTACAAATTAACTGCTATAGAAATCTCGTCCAGGAATGAGACTCTTCAAGAAAGAATAATAGCCTGCCAAGATTATCCTTTAATTATCTGAGCAGGTTTCATCTTCATATAAGAAGCAACGAAGATGTGTAAAATTTATTAAAGATTTCCCTTAACCCAGCCAGAAAGGATGAAGATCTTCTTTCAGGTTCCATTTGGCAGAGAGGCAGCTAACAATGCACTCGAGTTTGACATTCGACCTACCTAAAAGCTTTTGCATTCACATATGAGTGAAAGAGAGGAGGTTGGGGAGGGGGGACGGGATAACAGGTTGTGTATATACTGTACGCGAGAGATGGACTGAGAGAGATTGAGAAGCGAGCAGACTGACAGGTAAAGACAGGTAAACGAGTAGACAAGCAGGCATTCAGATAGGAGCTCAGATAAATAGACATAACGATGGACAGAGAACGTGATGAGAGACGGAAGAAGGGAACACTCATTAGATAGACTGGTTGACTGAGAAATCAACAAAAAGTGAGACAGCATAAAATGCTAAGACTGAGAACCACAGAAGTAGTGACAAAGAAGACAATATAGAAATACACACGCATGTAGTATTATCATCTGCACGAAGACAGTCTGGCGGTCGGCAGCACACTTGGGGTATGTACACTCGAGGGCCTCGTAATGGCAAAACCATTTGTTTTGCGCGAAGGTACCGCCATCAGAGGTCATTATTATTATTATTATTATTGTAGGACAGGTGCGGTAAACAATAAGGGTAGCTGCATGGTGGTGCTGCATGGTGGTGCTGCATGGTGGTGCTGCATGGTGGTGCTGCATGGTGGTGCTGCATGGTGGTGCTGCATGGTGGTGCTGCATGGTGGTGCTGCATGGTGGTGCTGCATGGTGGTGCTGCATGGTGGTGCTGCATGGTGGGGCTGCATGGTCGTGCTGCATGGTCGTGCTGCATGGTCGTGCTGCATGGTGGTGCTGCATGGTGGGGCTGCATGGTCGTGCTGCATGGTCGTGCTGCATGGTGGGGCTGCATGGTGGTGCTGCATGGTGGGGCTGCATGGTGGTGCTGCATGGTGGTGCTGCATGGTGGTGCTGCATGGTGGTGCTGCATGGTGGGGCTGCATGGTCGTGCTGCATGGTGGGGCTGCATGGTCGTGCTGCATGGTGGTGCTGCTGCATGGTGGTGCTGCATGGTGGTGCTGCATGGTGGGGCTGCATGGTCGTGCTGCATGGTCGTGCTGCATGGTGGGGCTGCATGGTGGTGCTGCATGGTGGGGCTGCATGGTGGGGCTGCATGGTGGGGCCTGCATGGTGGGGCTGCATGGTGGGGCTGCATGGTGGGGCTGCATGGTGGGGCTGCATAGCGGAAGTGAATGTAACAGTCATCAAAATAATTAAATGTATTAAAGTTACAAATAAAAAAAAAATGAAATATCACTAATATTTTACAACAGACAAATTTGCGTTAGCTTTATCGCTGTTAAACCTGATGCAACATAGCTGTTTTTATTGCTATAAATGCAATATATTAGTATTTTCATCAGAAAATTAACTATTTTTTCAAAATTTTCTTTACAAACGCTCTTTTTGCTGCTGTCCTTGTTTAGTTTTGGCAATCTCTTATATTCCAATCTTTTTTTCCTCTGTTTTGGGATGGCTTCAGGCAGGCAGCTGAGCTCTCAAGTTTACCAAAGTTCCGAAGTGCCGCTGCTAGCCAAGCTCCACTAATTATTTTGTAACGCCCGTTTGGTAACAAGCGGCAAAAGACTCCTGTCGTATCCTTGTAGTGGATGGTGTAACCTCAAGCAGCGGGACAAATGGTAAGGTCAGGAGAAAACACTAAGCCATTAAGACTATATAGCACTTAGAAGGGATTTGAGAATTAGTATTTGTGATATGACGGAAGAAAGGAATGTTGCCCAACCAACTCCTCGATTGGGGGTTGAACGCCGACCTGCAAGAAGCGAGACCGCTGCTCTAACGTCCAGTCCAAGTGGCTGGGGTTGGGTGTACAGTTGCTTGTAATGGCAAACTGTGGGAGCATTATGAGGACATCCTTAAGAACACGGGAGAGGAGCAAAGCTCCAGGGGCCGCATGACGGCAGATCTGAAAGGTCTAATGACTGGACATTCAATAATTCAGTGTGCGAGATCACGACCCAGCTCCCACTAATACAGCTTGTATTATTATTATTATTATTCGCATTGCTGCAGTAATATTTGGACGCATAAAGTCTACGGTGTTCTCCAGCCACATTTTACTTAATATATTTTCTATATCGTTATGCTCTATATAACGCCCACGAAGATTTAACTTCATCTCTCTCTGAACCCGCCTTTCATCCTTCAATTAACTGATGTACGGATGCACGTGTTATTTAATTCAGCTTTAATGAACATGTAATTATACATTTTAATTGTAATTTAATTATTTTAGTTTAATTACCTGATATTTAATTATTTTACTTGTAATAATAAGTGTTCGTTTTGTACTGATAAATGTATTTTGTTAATGATAAGTGCTTGTTTGAAAAAGATAATTACTTGTTTGATTATATAAGTGTTTGCTTTTCTAATGATGAGTGCTTGTTTTTTTTACTGATAATTGATTGTTTTGCCAATGTTAAATTCTTCATTTGCTAATGATAATTGTTCGATTTGCTACTAATAAGTGCTTAATTTGTTAATGACGAGTGCTTGTTTTGTTAATGATAAGTAATTGTCTTTGTAGTGGTATGTTCTTCTTTTGTTAAAGATACGTCCTTGTTTTGATATTTATGTCTTTGTTTCGATAACGATAAGTGCCTGTTTTGCAAATAAGTGCTTGTTTAATTCCTTGCAAAAATTCCATGTAAAACAAGATGACAGCATAAGCTGCCGCAGACTGTCAACGTTCTCGACTGGAATGAAGGGTGGGCGGTAGTCTTACAGGTTGGTCGGCGGTCTAAAATGGTGGACGGAAGTTTAATAAAGTGAGCCAGTGTCTGACTGGGTGGGCCACTATCTTACAGGGTGGACCCGTGACTTACAGAGAGAACCACTGTCTGACAGGCTGGATAAGAGTCCCATATGGTGGGCGAGTGTCTGAGAAGATAGGCAAGCGTCTGACAAATTGGGCAAAACTGTCAAGGTATGCAAGGGTGCGATAGGGTGAGCGGGAGTCTATTAGGATGATGGAAGACCTTCAATATGATCAATATAAAGTCTACCCGGACAGTTTTAATCTCAAGGAATTCTAGCGGACGGTGGAGACAATATGGCATGAAAAAAAGAGGCCGATGATAGGCTTCCGTGTGTACACCAGAGAGTCTGGGCTGACGATTGGCTTATGGTAACCTGGAAGCGAGAGAAAAGGTTCTTAGAACAGATCAAAGAGTTGCTTCTGATCGTTTGAATATAAAATATTCCGAAAGCTCAGTTTTGGATGTGATTTTGAAATTGCACTCAAACTCTAAATCAACATTTTTATTTTTCATTGAGCTTTATGTTATATTTTCAAAGACAGTCTCATATCTTCCGTATCTTCCTAAATATATTTGTATTTATTTAAATTTATTTTGATTCTCTACTGGAAAATATATATATATATAGATTGCGACCCACAGCGAGAGACGAAGTCCCTGACTCGGAAGTTAAGCTGATTTATTTCCTTTGCTCCGTGCCGCAATCCTACAGCAGGGACACTGAACCTGCGGCGCTGGTCGTGTCTGGGCCAAGACTTCCTAGTTGCCACCGCAGTAAGACCCATCTGACCTCTGTGGGTAGACTACGGCCCAAGCCGGATGAAGCAGCCGAACATGTTGTGCCTGCCAGGACACTCGTTGCAAAGAGAACTACGCATTTAAANTTTATTGTTAACCTGGTTTGTTGTTAGATTTAAGGACTGTCAACCTCTGAGAGGTTATTAAGGTCACTAGACAACCTGTCTCTCGAATGGTATATCGTATTTTGACATATTTAGGCCCTTAAGGCCTAAACTGTTGTATTAAAATTACTAGCAGCTCGCAAAATTGACATGATTTCTCGTTTTCTATTCGTGGGTCATGAGTTAGGTTAGATTCATGCAGTTTAGTATTTCACTTAAGTAACGTTGGGAACGTTCGAGAGAACGGACTTCACCCTAGTAGCTTACTGACTAACCAGCAAGTACTGGATACGTTAGTACTGAATAAAGTCTAGAACTCTAGTATACTCTCAGTATATCAGTATATCCCTGCAGTCTGATTTAGTCAGGTGTATAAGCGCCAGCCGTCTGACCAAGCCTGGTACTGGAGCGCCTGCCGTCTGACCAAGCCTGGTACTGGAGCACCTGGCGTCTGTCCAAGCCTAGTACTGGAGCGCCTGGCGTCTGACCTAACCTGGTACTGGAGCACCTGGCATCTATCCTAGCCTGGTACTGGAGCACCTGGCTTCTATCCTAGCCTGTACTGGAGCACCTGACGTCTGACCTAACCTGGTACTGGAGCACCTGGCATCTATCCTAGCCTGGTACTGGAGCACCTGGCGTCTGTCCTAGCCTGGTACTGGAGCACCTGACGTCTGTCCTAGCCTGGTACTGGAGCACCTGGCTTCTATCCTAGCCTGGTACTGGAGCGCCTGACGTCTGACCTAAGCGGTAAGCTGGCCTCACCGGGGGTACACTATAAATATTGCCCTCCTGGCTTACACCGGATGAGCACTGTCCGGGCTTGATCCGCCCTGACGTATTTATTAGACATGGGCCTTTGTGCGTTAATCTATGCCGCGTTTCGAAAGCCCTAATTTGTTGGCAATATTGCTGATCGTACGTTTGATGGGTGATTGGCTGTACGTGAAATGATCTCACGTGACTAACTTGTATTTCATTATCTTTACTATAATTTGAAAATTCTTGAAACATATTTTTCGCTTGCTTTTGTTTTTTTTTGTGAATTATTTTTTATATCACCTATTGTTTTATTACCATTTTCTTTTGGTCTCGTGTGTAATTATTAGTACTACACACACACACACACACACACACACACACACACACACACACACACACACACACACACACACACACACACACACACACACGCACGTGCACGCGCAGAAAAGACCCATACAGTTACCAGCCCCTTAATAACATCACAATACAAAATTCCCCCACCATTTCCCTCGACGCTCTTTTCCTTTTCTGTAATATGCAGAAAGAATCATATCCATTTCACTAGCCTGATGGCACTTTTATGGAGATCTTGAGTGATGAAGTTCTCCGCCAGTAAGTGCGGAGAATGTCCTCATCACTCGGACCCGCTGATGCACTGCCCAGGAGACTGCTGACGACAGCAAATGAAATGAGTTTATGAAGGGAGTTGATGTGTTTACTCCCCTCTAAGACTTTTAGACCCAGTCGGGTGGGAGACTGGAGTATAGTTGTTACTCCAGTAACAGACTTTTGTGTTCTACCATTTCGCCACCTGTAACTAACGCTATGTCACCTGTAAGTTACGTTTTATTGCCTGTAACTCTCTCTTTATCGCCTGTAATTCACACTTTACCAACTGTAACTCACACTTTATCACCTGTAACTCACACTTATCACCTGTAACTCACACTTTATCACCTATAACTCACACTTTATCACCTGTAATTCACACTTTATCACCTGTAACTCACATTTTATCACCTGTAACTCACAATTTATCACCTGTAACGCACACTTTATCTCCTGTAACTCACAATTTATCATCTGCAAACTCATAACCCTACTACCTGTGTACTCACCATCACATATTTGCACTGTCTCTATATTCCTGTCCATCACCATCCAATACCTGTACCTTCACTATAAAACCTATCTACCACCATCACCGTCTGCACCCTCACTTTGAAACCTGTCTACGACCATCCAATACCAGAATATGAAGATGCAGCGATTGTATGTGTCCATATTTCGAGAATCATTAATAAACTGGAAAAGATGCAATCATCACTGTTTGGGAGTACCCAGAGCATAGGTTCGAATCCTTCTCATGGTTCCCTCTGATTTTCTCACTGATGCATCACGTTAATGTGATTTCTTTGTGCATATAATAATAATGTCAAGTCAACATTAACTT
>WNGS01163947.1:1648958-1691458 GCA_020271785.1 Procambarus virginalis
ACACAGACGGATCAGATTAGAGTGGATATGTGGCTGATGTAAAGAAAACCTCCCTTTTTCCTAACAGGTGAAGGTGGTAATAATAAGACATTATTCTGGCGGAGAGAAGAACAGCTTAATGAGGGAGACGTTTTTTACTTATTTCTCATGTGGCGGTGGCTCTGCCATCGCTTCTGTCCTCCCTCTGTCTCTTCTCTCTATCCCTCCTATCCCTCCTTCCTGCCTTGTTCCTTCCCAACATTATTGATACACCAGGACAGCAACACAAAATTCCCAATAGAATAAACTTTTCTCCGGACTCAGATATTTTTGAAAAAGCATCACTCGAAGTCGTGGCCCAAAAATGACGCTTTCAGGCGCAGCTTGTCTCTAGGGAAGACGGACGGGAGCTGGAGGGAACCTGAGAAGGCGCCTGACAGGTGCCTCTTATGATCAATTATATATAATAATATAAATAGTTATTATATATATATATATATATATATATATATAGTATTATATATATATATATTATATATATATATATATATATATATATATACATTCATGTGTGCACACACACACACACACACACACACACCCACACACACACACACACACACACACACACACACACACACAACCACACACAAACACTCTCACACACACCCACACACACACCACACACCACCACACACACACACACACACACACACACCACACCCACCAACACACAACACTCTCACACACACACACACACACACACACACACACACACACACACACACACACAACACACAACACACACAAACACACAAACACTCTCACACACCACACACACACACACACACACACACACACACACACACACACACACACACACACACACACACACACACACACACATGATCTGCCTCACTGGGAATCTGTTGTGGCAGCAGTTAATTAGTCTCCCCGGTATGGTGGTGTTATTACCTCCACATTACTCTGATTTACGCAGCAGGACCCAACACGTAATTAAAAAACAGTTACATACTCGGTATATTATCTTCTTATTATTATTAATACCTTCATTTTCTTTTGATCTATATACACATGATCCTCAAGCGATCAGTGACACTGTCATGCAGTTAATATGATTCCAGGAATTGCAGGTAAACATTGGTTATTATTCTTGTGTCATGTTTTAATTAGTGCAAGGTCTCGTGTAAGCTGGAAATATGACAGTGCTTTCAAGGGTGAAGGAAAGAGGATCTCCTGATTACCTGTGTGGGGACGTTTGTCTATGAATCGGTCATGTGAGTCGCTGGTTCTTGGGTTTGTGTGTCTTATGAGTCGTTTGGATGAGATTTTCTTGTGAGTGGCTGTATATGGCCCAGTCTCTCTCTCTCTCACTCATTTGTATGAGCGTCAAGACATTTCTACCTTGCCTGCTATTATTGTAGTGTGAGCTAATAGACTGTGTGTCCTCTTAGAGCGTTTGTTGTGTTACTAATATTCATAAATTGATAACATTTGAAGCTGTGCTTGTTGGCCATGGCGCTATTGCCTGAATTTGAAATGAGTTGTAATTGTCGGGACAATGTCTTATGCCTACACGTTATTATTATTTGTAAGGTCTATCTGTAATTATGTATTCATAATAATATAAAACTGTAATAGTTATCATGTCTCCGTTGTTCTTTTTCTCCTTCGATATTACGAGGATTAGAGAAGAACATTGACGTGTTTGAGGAACTCAGCGGGAGATTCTCAGAAGGGAATTACCTTACGAACAGTTGCATTGACGTAAGTGTATAAAACCATTACAATTAACGCTACAAAAAATGTAATTTAATCATTTGGATAAAAATTTTGATAACAATTTACTAGTAAAATTTTTGTACGAATGATTCTATTGAATATTCTTTTGAGTCATATATAAAGTCATTTGCTCATTCACAATATTTATGAAATACATTAATTATAATATTTAACTAGCTTTATAATTTTCCTTTTGCAAAACTAAATGTTAAATATTGTGTTCCTGTTTTTTGGTGAAGGTATGACGAGGTGAATCAGAATAGAGAAGATCAGTTTTGCATGTGTAGGTAAATTGTTTAACACCTCAGGCAGAATGTTGAAAGGAAGAAACATAATTAAGGTCATAATGAGGTGCCCTGTGGAGGTGAAGCAAAAGTTCAAGCATGAATTATGGAATTATTAATGGACACATTAATGGTGGAGATAGTGAGAAGGACCAGTAGTACATTCCTGGCGAAAGAAGATGAGGAGGAGCTAGAGAAGGTGACTGTAAAGACCTGCAGGCTCACTAGTCTTCCACCATCAGCCCAATCACTATCCATAGTCCTCTCTCTGCATAGTCACTATCCTCATTCCTCCCCACCATAGGCACTATACCCCAGTTTTCTAACAGCACATTCACTATCCCCAGTCCTCACTATCACCAGTCTTTCCCCCCTTTCTCCCCGATCACAGTCATTATCACCAGTCCTCACCCAGCCCTATCACTATCCCTAGCCAGTTAACTATCCCCAGTCTACCCTCAAAAATGACCGTTGACTGACTGGAGCACAGACACGGATAACACCCACTAATAGACAGGAATAATTATCAAGTCACGATAATTTAATCTGCATGTCAGGAAAATTGTTCCCTGCCTTCCCGAGCCTGCTAGAATCGACCAGGATGGGGCCACCAGCCCTGACATAGGCAGACCCCTTGGGTTCCCCCAAGGGAAAGGGGTGGATGGAGAGGGTGTTTGACCAGCCTACTAGCCTTGTTGTCTCTGCGTTTATCCGTTTTGAATTTCACTGCCGCATCTGTCCTTGACGTTGTGCATGTAGGTGGCTTTCCGGACTACTTCTTCTTTCACTGTGTCCGTTTGTGTCCGCTACTGGAGGACGGGATGGTAGCACGGATTACCTCCAGTTGAGAGAGCGAAAGAGTTTATTGCAGACACTAAATGCTCCAATTGCGCGGATATATTCAGCAGGTTTAAAATCCCCCCCCCCCCTCCCCGCCCTGGTTATTGACTCGTACGTCACTCGTTATTGTTGTGTGGGAAACTTTAGTCCCGTGTGTTTGTCTCTCACGGGCCAATATGGCGTTCAGTTCTCCTGACTCTGTGGCCTCCTGGCCAGCTGTGAGGGGGTTCCTGGCCAGCTGTTATGGGTTCCTGGCCAAATGTGAGAAGTCATGGCCAGCTGTGAGAGGTCCTGGTTAGATGTGTGGGTTTCTGGAGAGCAATGAGGGATCCTGCGCAGCTATGAGCTGGGTCCTAGCCTGCTAGGAATGATCGTTTACCACCTGTGAGTGTTCTGGTTAACTGTCAGTGTTCCTTGGCAGCTGTGAGGGTTGCTGGCTAGCTGACACTAGTCCTGGTCAGCAGTGAAGGGTTTTAGTCAGTACAAATATATATATAATATATTTGCCAGCATTATGATATATTGCCAGCAGGTGTTCGTAGGAGAAGAAGCGGTAAGTCAGGGTCAATAGTGCTGTTGCAGGAGCCCGGGTCAATGGTGCTGCTACAGGAGGAAGGGAATTATCATGGGGAAAGCGCCAGGCCATTACGACTCTATAGCATTTGGAAGGGATCAGAATAAGGATTTGCGATTAGACGGGGGGAATGATTGGTGCCCTACCACTTGGACGGGCGGGGGGGTTGAACGCCGATCTGCGTGAAGCAAGACCGTCGCTCTACCGTCCAGTCGAAGTGGTTGAGTCAGTGTCTAATTGTCGATGAATGTGTCTTGCAATTTATTATTCCAACAATTTTCTCTCAATAGACATTAAGCTAATTATCTGATAGTTGGATGCATATGATCTATTCTCATTCCTAAACACTGACACAATATTTTTCATAACACGGTGAATTAACCTCCCAATCCACTGCCATTATCGCTCCTATCTGGACAATGTCACGTTCCATACACGTCCTGTCTCCCATATCCACATCTGCTTAATCTACCTTGTCAAAGCAACTTTTCAATACTAGCTAAATTGCTTTGTGGATATCTAGTGCCCCTGTCGAGTTTTCTCTATCACAACTTGTCGGTGCTAAGTTAAATCTAATCTCCTTATGATTACTGTTCACTGAATTGTTCCCTATTCATGTGTCTAACCTACGCTTGAAACAAGCATGTGATCCCTCGCTTATTTTGTTAACTGTCAAGCTGTTTCATAATTAAACGACCCTATTTCCAAACCAAAATTTACCCAAGTTTTTTTTTAATTCTGCCTTAAAGCACATTGTATTTTACCCAAGTTAGGTTGCTGATTGGAATGATTCGCTGTTTACCCAGCTAGTCAGAACCAATCAATAAGCTGCGTGGTGGAAGTCATGTTCATATTCCTGTTTGTTGATGGAACAAGTTCATGGAAATTATTGCTGGTAATATATGTTTTCTCCTGAGGTTGCTGCAGTGTGTAGTAATATTAGTGAGTGGTGAAGGTGACGAGAGAGATGAGCCCTGAGGTATACTCGCCCTGAATCAGATCCTCAACATAAGGCGTCTTTAGCTAAAATATATTCTTTGTTATACAGTGTCTGGTCACTCACTCGTCACTCCTCCGACAAATGAGTCCATTTCCATCTCGAAAAGTCAATTTGTATTGGTTGGAATTGTAGTCTAATGACCAACTCTATTCCAAGATGCGCCAGTTTGACCACAGTACCAAATTCTATGATGATACCATATGCTCAAAATCGATATTATTCTAGCCTTGTATGCTAATTTCCAGGAGTCTCCCACTCCTCTATATAAAACATATTTATCTACTTTTTTACGATAATATCCTAGCAGTACCGTATCTTTTTTCCAGTACCTCTATGGAACTTTGCAGGTAACCATTATTACATAAACATAGATTCCGTAATATAAATCTTGAACGTGTTTTTTCTTTGTAAATTAATATGAAAATACGTTTATAATTATCGAATGTTCCATTAACAATGAATTATACTGCAAATGTAAATATGCTAATGTTAAAATCAAAAGTGACCAATCAGAAAAAGAGATGATATGATCGAACCAATCAAAGTGCTCCGATTTGAAGTATAGTTAACCAATGGGAGCCGCAATGGCGGCTCAGCGAGATTTAGCGGTAATTCGGAGTCAATCGAATATTTGTTATGAACGGTAAAACATTTTGGGTAAATACAGAGAGGGAAAGATGACAATAGTGACACAAATTCTTATTACCCGGTAATATACAAGGTCATTGCAGTCTTGTCATTTCTACAAACGCTAAATTATTTACATTCGATATTTAAACACTAAAATATAAGACACTACATAAGATCTTATGACAAATCTAATTTACAATAAAATTTAGAATCTACAGAGGAGTTATAAGTGTTCTTTATTCAACGGAAAAGAAAAGTAGAGTAAAATTTGGCTTTATTATTAATTGGCTTTAATAATTTCTAGTGTGTGGTTTGATCAACATATTTCAGCCACGTTATTGTGACTCCTCGTCTGCATTTGACTTTATTACTCCATACTGGATGATGTTCTCTAAGCGTAGTGGCTTCTGTACTGACGGCTGGCGCGGTAGTAAGTTTGGAGGGTCGGCGGTGCTTTGAGTCCTTAGTCCTTACATCCTGCTGACGAAGTCAGCAGTCAGAGGCGGTGTGTTCTTGGTCCAGTCTTGCCTCTCCTGAGTGGGTCAGCGTGAGAGGTGATGGCTGGTATGTGAAGCTGACCCTCCAGTCCAGAAGCCAGCGAGACTATATAAGCTGGTGTCGGTGTGCTCCTGGGGACANCCTAGACAGAATTAGGTATATGCAAACATCAACATGGCTTTAGGGAAAGGAAATCTTGCCTGACGATCTAGAGGTGTTTTATGATGAGGTACATTAAATAAGGTTATACGAGGCAAATTAAATATTTTGGACCGCCAAAAAACCTTTCATACAGTACCACACAGGAGATTACTATACAAACTCGAGAGGCAGGCGAAAACGCATTACCATCGGTAAAGAATTACCTAACAGACAGGAGTCAGAAAGTGACAGTGATGGGTGAGAAGGTTGGACTGGCACAGGGTAACAAGAGGGTTACCTCAAGGGACGATGCTGGGACCCATGCTATTCCTCATTTTTGTAAATTACCTGACTGCAGGAGTAGAGTTTTAAGTGTCGACGTTTGCCGACGATGCGAACTAATGAGAAGGCTAAGACAGATGATGATTGTAGATGACTTAAACAAGCTCCAGATCTCGTCGAAGAAATGGCTGCTAAATCAGCAAGTATAAGGAGATGGAAATTGGGTCAGGATCTAGTACATTGAAAGGCCAATACACGATTAAAGGAAATGAATATTGAAAAAGACCTGATAGCGGATATAAGATCAAATCTAATTCATGAGACTCATATAAGTAAAATGTCGTCAGCTGCATTCTCTACGCTATCAAAAGTCAGAACAACCTTCAGGAACTTAAATAAGATGGCTTTTAGATCATCGTATACCCCCCGATGTGAGACCAGTTATAGAGTATGCCGCCCCATCGTGGCTCCTTCGTCTAAAATAAACACATAAGTAAGCTTGAAAGGGTGCAGAAGTTTGCAACGAGACTCGTCTCAAATTTGCGAAGGACGAGATGTGAAGACACTGAAAGAACTAAACCTGTCGACGTTAGAACGAAGGAGAGAGAGGGGATACATGACACAGACGTATAAAATACTTATGGGTATTGACAGAGTGGAAAAAGGGAAAATATTTATAATGAATACCAATAAAGCAAGAGGGCACAGATTGAAAATTGAGACTCAGATGTGTCAAAGAGATGTTAGGAAGTTTCCTTTTGGCGTAAGGGTATTGAGTAAATAGAATGATTTATAGGGCCAGGTTGTAGAGGCAATCTCAATTCACAACTTTAAACACAACTCAAACTCAACTCCATGACATACCTGGAGGCAAGTATGATAGTGAAATAGATCAGAAGTCATTCCATTAAAGAACCGGAGGTAGAAAAGCAGGGTCCAAGAGCGAGAGCTCGATCATGGAGGTACAAATAAGTGAGTACGTATAGATGAACACACACACACACACACACACACACACACACACACACACACACACACACACACACACACACACACAAACTCAAAGACAAACTCTTCAGCACGGGTGGGACACGAACAAGGGGACACAGGTGGAAACTTAGTACCCAGATGAGCCACAGAGACGTTAGAAAGAATTTTTTCAGTGTCAGAGTAGTTAATAAATGGAATGCACTAGGAAGTGATGTGGTGGAGGCTGACTCCATACACAGTTTCAAATGTAGATATGATAGAGCCCAGTAGGCTCAGGAATCTGTACACCTGTTGATTGACAGTTGAGAGGCGGGACCAAAGAGCCAAAGCTCAACCCCCGCAAGCACAATTAGGTGAGTACACACACACACACACACACACACACACACACACACACACACACACACACACACACACACACACACACACACATTCGTGTCACAAAAACACACACTTATCCACATAGTAGTTACATAAATATTCTGGCAAACCGGAGCCCACACGCCCAAGAAAGTATCGACCACAAAAGGAGCAATTCCCCTCAGCTGGTGTGATACAGGTGAATAATGGAACATTACGCTTCATCACACATGCACCACACAATTACCGTGGTCTCCTGTGGGAAGAAAGGTAATATAATAGAGGCTGTAGAATGACGAAATGTTATTGAACTGGCGACATAAGAATAGGTCCAGAAAAGCAGGTCATGGTGACGTGGAGGTAGGCTGTAGGGAAAGGGAGGTGGAAGGATGGGAGTTGTATGGAACTGAAGGTGGGAGGGTGTCTGCAAAAGCAGGGGAAAGAAGTATTGAGGCTAAACAATATCGAATGGAATAAAATATCACAGGAGAAGAAGGAAGGAAACAGGAAAACCTGCTAACACAAGTGTGAAATATAGTAGACCAAATTACATGGGAAAGAAAAACCATCAGAGCCGGTGATATGGAAAGGAAAGAAGCCATAATTGATGAGAGGAGGAGAAAATGAGTATAACTCCGGACACGGAGAAAGAGAGCCAAAAGAAAATGCCAAAATTTCAAGAGAAAAGGAACTGATAATAAGGTCTCATATACATGCTGGAGGATAAATGTCAAGACGGTTGAGATTTAATGTGGATAAATATTATTGAATCTATCAAGGAAGAACAGATGTTAACGTTATTATCATGACATGATACGAGCTGGCCACAGCTGTTACGTGGGGTAGGGAGTTTGGTTGTTTGGAGGTTAAAGGCTATTAACCCCTGGAAGGTTATTAAGGCACGTCAATAGCTTACTCACCAACCAGCAAGTATACTTTAGTCTGGGACATAATCCATAACTTAAGTAATCCGTCGGTGTTTATGCACTGTGAAGTGGGATTATTCAGCGCTCAGTGTATGCACGTTAGAGAGGAAGGAAGGAAGGAAGGACTTATTTACTAATAGTTTGGCTTACGTAATGGCTTACACTAAGCCATTGCAACTATATAACACTTGAAAGAGATTAGGATAAGGATTTGGGATGGGACATCTCTCTATATTGTTTTCGCTGTTGGCGCAGAGCCGCATGTCGAGCAAGAACGAGGGACAGATGGCCATATAATTGCCACTGCATTAGCCAGCAAGCTCCCACTCTCACCCCGAGTCATAGCTCACATGGAATATATAAACCATTAACACAGCCGGAACGACAACACGAGTACCAGGGTTACAACGCTTGAAAGCCATCACTCTTGTCCCCAGCCTGAAACTCATTCCCTTCAACGTGAGTCGTGATCGACTTTACACAAGAATAACCTCATAATGCCTCCTTCCACCCTTTACCCTCATCCCCAAAATAGCTTCAGTAGCTAATGTCAACTGTAAAATGTTGAGGGAGTGGCATACGGCGCTTGCTTGATTACCTCTTGAACTCCTTGAAAATGTTTACGGGTATTGACTGGTAGTCAGAGAATGGTCGTCTTGAAATGGTTTCTGGTCACGGGAGTTTCACAGCTATGATGATAACTGGGTTTGTGAAGTCGTTCTAAGGGAATTTGTTACCTTTTTTTAAGGGAGGTTTATGACGTCCGGTCTAATGTGGTAGTGACTGAGTACCTTGATGAATGTTGGTATTATGTTTTATTGTAGTTCCTGCATAGTGGTTTCTTGCATTATATATGTAGTCTCTTATTGCTTGCATGGTAGTTCATTATAGCTTTATTTACGTTTCTTATTGCTTGCATGGTAGTGCCTTATAGCTTTTAGTTATGTCTCTTATTGCTTGAAGGGTTTTCTTTATAGTGTTCATATGGTAGTCCCTTATAGTTCGTATGGTAGTTATTTCCTATCTTGCACTTTAATTCTTTGTGGTATAGTAATGTGGCTCTTTACATAAATGTGCTGTATATTTTGTAGCCTTGAGTAGTAGTTCTAAGTAGTCTTGTATAGTTGTTCTTAGTAGTCATGTATGGTGGTTCTAAGTAGTGTTGTATGGTGGTTCAAAATTGTCTCGTATGGCAGTTCTGAGTAGTGAGAACGCGTGAGATGTGTGTTCACTGTGAGTAAATATATTTCCTTACTGCTACGAAGAATGTTATAAATATAGTTGATTATACGGCTGGGTATTAATAAATACCTACTCCCTGTATCTGGATAGTATGGTGTCATTACTCCCGCATACTTACTTCAAACACACACACACTTTCTGAGAATGTCAGGAACTCTTGATTCATTCATGAACATTATGGGTTTTTATGTATTGTGTTGACAAAAGCCAGGTTGGTGTGTGAGAGTGCCAGAGTGCCAGTGGTGTATGAAATATAGTGTTAATATTAAATAGCATATTCAACCAGCTCTGTATACAGCAGCAGCCAATCTTTTGTTTACAACTGAAGAATCATACAACTAGTGTATGATACCAGTAATAAGTGTGTATGATAACAGTAACAGTACCAGACTTTTGTGGAAATATACTACCAAATTATTATAAAGTAAATAATAATAATGTTAGTGTCAGTGCAAGCACGTTACTCTTCTGGGTGCATAAATTCCTGCGGAAGACCAGTAAGACCGCGGAAGATAAGAAGACAAAGCAATGTGGAAGGTTTTGTGAACTCCGAGGCAGCTTAACCCGTCCTGAAGCTTATCTCGTTTCCCTTCGCGAGTCATCCAAACATTGACTCTCTCTAGTATTGTCTTCAGTATAATGTTATTCGTGCCTTGTTTACTGCTGCTGAGGAATGAAGGATTTCTCATCAGCTACGGTGACTTTGGGAGAGACGAGAGACGGGATGAGGACACATTGAGCGTCTGAGTAGTTAAGCCTCTTCTACGTATCACTCTTGGCCAATGGATTTCTTTTCAAAGATCCCTGAATTTCTTTTGCAAAATCTCGACGATGCCACCAGACAAAAGACACTTCTGCTCGTCGGTAATTGTTCGTTATTAAGTATATTCACTTCAAGGAATAATTAGCAATTATATAGAGAAACTCCCCTTGAACCAGGTGTGAAACTGATGACTCAGTCTGCTTTATCATTTAAGTAAATGAGACTCGTTTACGAGCCTTATCATTTACGAGACACACGTAAATGAGGCTCGTGAGATCTTCCCCGAGGCGCAGGCATCACCTCAGCAAGAGCATCTTCCCAACACAACGCTCCTCTTGTGAACTGATTTTCAAACAAATTATCTGCATTTAAGAGCATTCACAGTAAAACTAAAAGTAGCATTGCGCAAACAATATCTTTGTTTTAAAAAGCAAAAAATTCCTGTGTTAAACCAAAATTTGCACTATTATAATAACAAATAATATAACAATTGATTTATTAACAGAAACAAATTGCTATATTGACTACAAAAAGCATTATTCTACACGATTAACACTAATGTTAGCTATAACAAATGCGGTGTTAACTAATAAACCATTATTCAGCCAGAAAACAAATTATTACTCAAAGTTATGAATTATCAGTGTGACATACTAGAAAGTACAGCGCCTGTGACGACACGTCACCCGTCACAAGGAGGGACCACACTCATTCCTTGCATTAATTCCTCCCGCGGCATGTATAATTACGACCCTGGTAGCTCCCGCTGCTATTTCTCCTGAATATGTATACCGACCTAGCCTCCAGGACCACATGTTTTATACATTCATAAAAAGGATTTAGAAATGTTGGTGGGCGTTATTCATATTTTAACTGAACTACATACATGGGATCTTGTACAGTTCACGTGTTACTACATTTAATTTATCAAAATAATTTGTAACAGGCTACAATTGGCAGAACAGTTCAAGTCAATGTTTCATTATAATCCCGCATTGTTCTTGTTGGATGCATAAATTATCAACATACATAGCCAAGTAAGGTCACGGAGAAATGTCAATAGTTGGTTACCTAACACTCACTTCTGCCGCTCTTGTGTCTAATATGCTACGATTAATTAGGTTTGGTTCACCCTCGCTCTAAGACATGAAGCTTTTTAAGTAATGGCTACAGGTTAAATGAATGATCTTTTTCATGATAATGTTTCGATAAGCCATGTTAATCTGAGAGGACTAAAACCAATAACACTTGCTACCAACGAACACAACAATGAAAAAACTAAGAAAGTTTAGGCTGGTGATTGGTTTAACATTTTGCACTGTATATGTCACATCCTCCTCAGCAGAAAATAAGAACAATTTGCAAATGTCACTGTTGCAGCAGGCCAGTTACATTCTGCTTCCTTGTATTTCTTTATATGATATTTTATCACCAGTAACTATAGTCGTCATTGACATTCATATACTAAGGTGTAAACTACGTCCCCAGTGTGCCACTTGCAAATTAAATATAATTTGTTCAGTACAGGAATAGGGACTGAACTAGAAAGTTAAGAGGTCGAGGACGACGACTCTGTAGCTTCATATACAGGCCTAAATATGACACAGCCCAAAAGGAAGAGAAGCCTAAACATCATAAGAGTGAAAGTTGAAAAGTGTGACCAAGAGCTGTACGTCAAATTCCCGCAAAAAGAAAAAGGTGAGAGTACCAATACACAAATACATAACGACATCTATAAAAGAGAATATCTACATGATACTTCGTTTGCATGTCTTTCTGTTTGTAGTTGGAGACGAAACTTTTGGAACGAGCCTCCGCGATCCTAGCAAGGTGACTTCGTGCATGGTCATAAGCGGATCGGGACCGACTTGATGCCAACCTTTGCATGAAATGTCAAATGCTACCAAATTTCAAGCTCGCAAAAAAAAATCAGCCTCAATAAGGTTCACCCAGCACACTATTTTCTACATGATTAACAATAGCAGGTATCTCATCCCATCGAGTATATTTATAATATAGGTTATGGGTCCTCATGATTGCACCAGAGGTGGTACCCCTTCATATATATATATATATATATATATATATATATATATATATATATATATATATATATATATATATATATATATATATATATATATTGTCACAAGATTCTTCAGGTGTTAATTTCTTCGTGATTTACACATATATACATATCTATTATTGGGAAACCTACTTTACTACTTGCAGAAATGAATATGGCGTTTAAATAACAATGGTTTCATTTTTCCTCAGTCAACTAATAAACGTGCAGAATCATGGTGTATTTTCCTTCAGCTATTATACAAGACAAAAAGTGCCGGGGGTCCAAAACGTACCTCCTTTTTTACTTCCAACCTCGGTATACCAAATTGAGTCGTGCTGATATATCCCAATATTAAGTGCTTGTTCTTCACTAGTCTGGTATTGAGTGTGGGACAAGGAACAAGACAGACTACTCATTCCCCTTCTATAATACTTTTCGGGGGTTGAGGACCGCTGTGTCCTTTGATAAGCAAGAGAAGCGCATGCTGCGTCTTCTCCTGTGCACCCTGCTGAGCAGTGTGATGATCCGGCGTCCTTTCCCACACCTTGCTGAGCGACGAAAGTATGCTACGTCCTATTCTACAGCGTGCTGACCATGGGACGTCCTCTCCATCATATGTGCTGATTACTGGAGGATGCTGCGTTCTCTCCATCATACGTGCTGATTAGTGGAGGATGATGCGTTCTCTCTCATACCCTGCTGATCAAAGGGACGATCATAAAATAACTTTTTTGTTTTTCCTATGATGAACTGTAGGTACCTACTCTAAGGTAATTGTATTATCCACAGGTTACAGTGTTTTGGGTTTTAACTTTCGAAAAAGAAAGGGACCTTTTTTCTCTTGAGGACATGAGAAATTCTGGGTTTTGTTATATAGATAATAACACTGCATTCATATCGTTTAAAAGCAAAATAATCAAGTCTACAATAGATTTTGAGCTTGCCTCGGATTAATCAGAATCAGCGGTAAATCCCATCCACATTATGTACTCTATTTTCACGACAATATTGTGCCTATTAAATTCGGCGAAATATTACACTTTTAACAACGTAATTGTTTATGTACAAATTTTTTAAGGTAGAAATTGCAAATTTGGTAAAGAGCAGTTACTAAACAGGCTGAATTCACTTTATAGGGATTTTTCTTATTTGTTCATATTCATACAAATGAAAACTTATGATATGAATTTCTTTCCTTGAGTGAACCAAAATTTGCTTAGCAGCCTCCCCTAACGTACGAGCTAATGGCACTGTAACTGAAACATTCACGTAGTATCCTACAGATTATTTGAATGACTTTTTTCAATAAAAATTTTCGGTAACGAAAAATAATCTTTGAGCACACACTCATATAACTCTGGGTCACTACGCACTCAACAATAAAAACATAAAAGAAACTTAAAACTGGTACGTGGTTTAGCATTTTCGTGTTAATATATCACCTCCTCTGAAGGAGAAGGTTTGAAAATATGTAAAAGTCAACGTCCAACTATCAGAGGAGGTTTGAAAATATGTAAAAGTCAACGTCCAACTATCAGAGGAGGTTTGAAAATATGTAAAAGTCAACGTCCAACTATCAGAGGAGGTTTGAAAATATGTAAAAGTCAACGATCAACAACATTTTCCTCTTGTTTCGTGTGTGTCCTTTATTCTAATATTCCTCACGACGTGATTTACTTTAATATAGAAAGGCAAAAACTACTCGCCAAAAAAATGCAAAATGCAAAATACAAGAATTTGATCAGTGCCAGAATATTAAATAGGCTTGAAAGAGTTATTAGGTGAAGTGGTGAAGGCCTTTCATATAAAGGCCAAGATATGATCCAGTACCAAGGGATAAGAAACCTTTTACTCTTTAGACAATGTCTTAAGGCGGGCCCTATTAGCTATATGAAAGTTTACATAGTTTGTATCCAGAGCCATACTGTAATAAAAGGGCATGGTAAAAACTTTGGGTTCTTTATGAAAATATTATCAAGAACATAAGATTGAATAACGCAGTAATTATACTAAAAGGTCTCCATATTGCAGGATGGTTAGACACACAGGGTATGTGATCGGTAGCCTTCACTGGCGAATTTTTGGTGGATTATGAGAATATCTTTAAGAACAAAAGCGTGAATACAGTATTTTCAAAGATTCAAGAACCTCATACCGGCAGCTATAAGTGTTCTAATGACAGAACTTCCGTTACTGTAGTGAATGATATCAATACCTAATTCCGGTTCACAGAGCTTGCACATGGAGTAGCGGTGCCAACAACATATTCTGCCAGAGATCAAAGTCTGCGGTTCACCAACCAATATTTACATATGGTGATTACACAGCTGTGAACCAACCATTGAAATCGTCGATATGTCAGACATGCAGCATTGTAATCCATCATGTCTTATAGTTGCATCTAAATTTTAAGACACTTCTTTTTTCAGCGATGCAAGTTTGCATAGGAATATCATAAACGTTTTCACCTCGAACAGCGTCTGTAATTAATTAAAAATCTTTGGCTGTTTTTATGTCTAATTATCAAGCAGTTTACAGATTATTACTTCAATATAAAAAAAATATATTTCAGGTAGAATACTGGAACTCATATTTTCTAAATCTGGGACAGGAAAGCTCGCAGCCTGCTAACAGGAATCAGAAGTCATCTGTTCCTGCAGCCACATGTGTAAAAGAAATACGGAACATAATTTGTCGAATATATAACTGTTAATTCTGATCTTATCAGTTATATGATCAGACGTTGTTTCGTCATGTTCCATTCTATTACATTATTCTCACTTGCAATATCATGGCAAGATTCTTCATCCAAGACAAATACAGAGACAAGCTTTCACGAGTTACGGCGAATCAGGCGACTTGAATGTTAAATGTGACTCCGGGCGCTCAGCGCTGTCAGAATTAAAAGAATCCATATTGGGGAGGGAGTGATCTTAACGGGTTTTTCATTGATTATGATATGACAGTCTGGTTAGTTATCTCAGCATCTGGTATACATGCATCCCCTCTCTCTCTCTCTCTCTCTCTCTCTCTCTCTCTCTCTCTCTCTCTCTCTCTCTCTCTCTCTCTCTCTCTCTCTCTCTCTCTCTCTCTCTCTCTCTCTCCCTTGCTGAGTATTCCCTCGTCAGGTTACCGAGGAACGACAACATTACGACTGATCTTTTCTTTTACTTTACATGTGTGGAGTCTGGCATTGAACCTTAATGGACTCCGCCGAACTTTCCTGCCTCTCCCTTTCCTCACCTGCCTGCCTTAGCCACCCTGCCTCGTCCTCCCTGCCTCACCCCTCCCTTTCTCACCTTACCTCCTTACCTCCTTCACCCTCATTATTTTCCATCTCTGGCCTCTCCACCCTGCCGCAGCCTCACTGTTTATTCCACTTTTCCACTCCCACAGGCTTCTCCCTCCCTCCCTGCCTCTCCTATCATGATTGTAAACCAACCTCACACACACACACACACACACACACACACACACACACACACACACACACACACACACACACACACACACACACACACAAAACTTAAAACAATGGGCTTATATCGGATTATTTTATAAACAATAAAATCTGCATTTTCGACTTTTCTTGCCAAGTTGCGTTAACATTAAGGAACCTTAACCTGCATGACGAGCTGTCTTTTCTTCTGCCAGGACCCACGACCTCTCCTCTACCAGGACCCACGACCTCTCCTCTACCAGGACCCACGACCTCTCCTCTACCAGGTCTCACGACCTCTCCTCTACCAGGTCTTACGACCTCTATTAGTCCCACGACCTCTTCTTTACCAGGTCCCACGACCACTCTACCAGGTCCCACGACCTCACCTCTACTAGGTCACACGACTTCTCTACCAAATCACACGACCTCTCTCTCCCTCCCTCCTGATTTTTTGCTTTTCCAGAACACAAAGCAAACTAAATAAGAGGAGCGCTTGCACACGTTAACCTGTAGTAAAGACACAGTGTTAGGTTATAACGTCAAGGGTCACAGCGAGGTGGAAGCCGTGTCCCCGTCTTTGTGCTGGTGTTTGTAATATTTCCTTGTTAGGGAGAACTCCGTCAAATAATATTCAGGCTAAACTTAATAGTTATAGAAAAAATAGTGTGGACCATACCATATACATAGTGTGGACCATACCCTGTACATAGTGTGGACCATACCCTGTACATAGTGTGGACCATACCCTGTACATAGTGTGGACCATACCCTGTACATAGTGTGGACCATACCCTGTACATAGTGTGGACCATACCCTGTACATAGTGTGGACATGGTATCGGAGCTGTTATGTCTACAGTCAAACAACCCGGAAACAACAGTATGGGAAATACAGACGGATCAGATTAGAGTGGATATGTGGCTGATGTAAAGAAAACCCTCCCTTTTCTATAACATGTGAAGGTGGTAATAATAAGACATTATTCTGGCCGGAGAGAAGAACAGCTTAATGAGGGAGACGTTTTTTACTTATTTCTCAGTGTGGCGGTGGCTCTGCCATCGCTTCTGTCCTCCCTCTGTCTCTTCTCTCTATCCCTCCTATCCCTCCTTCCTGCCTTGTTCCTTCCCAACATTATTGATACACCAGGACAGCAACACAAAATTCCCAATAGAATAAACTTTTCTCCGGACTCAGATTTTTGAAAAAGCATCACTCGAAGTCGGGCCCAAAAATGACGCTTTCAGGCGCAGCTTGTCTCTAGGGAGACCGGACAGGAGCTGGAGGGAACCTGAGAAGGCGCCTGACAGGTGCCTCTTATGATCAAATTATATATAATATAATATAAATAGTTAATATAATATATATATATATATATATAATATATATATATATATTATATATATATATATATATATATATATATTATATATATATATACACATTCATGTGTGCACACACACACACACACACACACACACACACACACACCACACACACAAACCACAAACACTCTCACCACAACACACACACACACACACACACACCACACACACACACACACACACACACACACACACACACACACATGATCTGCCTCACTGGGAATCTGTTGTGGCAGCAGTTAATTAGTCTCCCCGGTATGGTGGTGTTATTACCTCCACATTACTCTGATTTACGCAGCAGGACCCAACACGTAATTAAAAAACAGTTACATACTCGGTATATTATCTTCTTATTATTATTAATACCTTCATTTTCTTTTGATCTATATACACATGATCCTCAAGCGATCAGTGACACTGTCATGCAGTTAATATGATTCCAGGAATTGCAGGTAAACATTGGTTATTATTCTTGTGTCATGTTTTAATTAGTGCAAGGTCTCGTGTAAGCTGGAAATATGACAGTGCTTTCAGGGTGAAGGAAAGAGGATCTCCTGATTACCTGTGTGGGACGTTTGTCTATGAATCGGTCATGTGAGTCGCTGGTTCTTGGGTTTGTGTGTCTTATGAGTCGTTTGGATGAGATTTTCTTGTGAGTGGCTGTATATGGCCCAGTCTCTCTCTCTCTCACTCATTTGTATGAGCGTCAAGACATTTCTACCTTGCCTGCTATTATTGTAGTGTGAGCTAATAGACTGTGTGTCCTCTTAGAGCGTTTGTTGTGTTACTAATTCATAAATTGATAACATTTGAAGCTGTGCTTGTTGGCCATGGCGCTATTGCCTGAATTTGAAATAAGTTGTAATTGTCGGGACAATGTCTTATGCCTACACGTTATTATTATATGTAAGGTCTATCTGTAATTATGTATTTCATAATAATATAAAACTGTAATAGTTATCATGTCTCCGTTGTTCTTTTTCTCCTTCGATGTTACGAGGATTAGAGAAGAACATTGACGTGTTTGAGGAACTCAGCGGGAGATTCTCAGAAGGGAATTACCTTACGAACAGTTGCATTGACGTAAGTGTATAAAACCATTACAATTAACGCTACAAAAATGTAATTAATCATTTGGATAAAAATTTTGATAACAATTTACTAGTAAATTTTTGTACGAATGATTCTATTGAATATTCTTTTGAGTCATATATAAAGTCATTTGCTCATTCACAATATTTATGAAATACATTAATTATAATATTTAACTAGCTTTAAATTTTCCTTTTGCAAAACTAAATGTTAAATATTGTGTTCCTGTTTTTTGGTGAAGGTATGACGAGGTGAATCAGAATAGAGAAGATCAGTTTTGCATGTGTAGGTAAATTGTTTAACACCTCAGGCAGAATGTTGAAAGGAAGAAACATAATTAAGGTCATAATGAGGTGCCCTGTGGAGGTGAAGCAAAGTTCAAGCATGAATTATGGAATTATTAATGGACACATTAATGGGAGATAGTGAGAATGACCAGTAGTACATTCCTGGCGAAAGAAGATGAGGAGGAGCTAGAGAAGGTGACTGTAAAGACCTGCAGGTTCACTAGTCTTCCACCATCAGCCCAATCACTATCCATAGTCCTCTCTCTGCATAGTCACTATCCTCATTCCTTCTCACCATAGGCACTATACCCCAGTTTTCTAACAGCACATTCACTATCCCCAGTTCTCACTATCACCAGTCTTTCCCCCCTTTCTCCCCGATCACAGTCATTATCACCAGTCCTCACCCAGCCCTATCACTATCCCTAGCCATAACTATCCCCAGTCTACCCTCAAAAATGACCGTTGAC
The DNA here is from genome assembly GCA_020271785.1 of Procambarus virginalis. NCBI lineage: Eukaryota > Metazoa > Arthropoda > Malacostraca > Decapoda > Cambaridae > Procambarus > Procambarus virginalis. The sequence goes on from WNGS01163947.1 coordinate 1,668,013, forward strand.
TGACTGGCACAGACACGGATAACACCCTAATAGACAGGAATAATTATCAAGTCACGATAATTTAATCTGCATGTCAGGAGAATTGTGCCCTGCCTTCCCGAGCCTGCTAGAATCGACCAGGATGGGCCACCCAGCCCTGACATAGGCAGACCCCTTGGGTTCCCCTAGGGAAGAGGGTGGATGGAGAGGGTGTTTGACCAGCCTACTAGCCTTGTTGTCTCTGCGTTTATCCGTTTTGAATTTCACTGCCGCATCTGTCCTTGACGTTGTGCATGTAGGTGGCTTTCTGGACTACTTCTTCTTTCACTGTGTCCGTTTGTGTCCGCTACTGGAGGACGGGATGGTAGCACGGATTACCTCCAGTTGAGAGAGCGAAAGAGTTTATTGCAGACACTAAATGCTCCAATTGCGCGGATATATTCAGCAGGTTTAAATCCCCCCCCCCCCTCCCCGCCCTGGTTATTGACTCGTACGTCACTCGTTATTGTTGTGTGGGAAACTTTAGTCCCGTGTGTTTGTCTCTCACGGGCCAATATGGCGTTCAGTTCTCCTGACTCTGTGGCCTCCTGGCCAGCTGTGAGGGGGTTCCTGGCCAGCTGTTATGGGTTCCTGGCCAAATGTGAGAAGTCATGGCCAGCTGTGAGAGGTCCTGGTTAGATGTGTGGGTTTCTGGAGAGCAATGAGGGATCCTGCGCAGCTATGAGCTGGGTCCTAGCCTGCTAGGAATGATCGTTTACCACCTGTGAGTGTTCTGGTTAACTGTCAGTGTTCCTTGGCAGCTGTGAGGGTTGCTGGCTAGCTGACACTAGTCCTGGTCAGCAGTGAAGGGTTCTGGTAAGCTGCAATATATATATATATATATATATATATATATATATATAATATATATATATATATATATATATATATATTATATATTTATATATTTGCCAGCACTATGATATATTGCCAGCAGGTGTTCGTAGGAGAAGAAGCGGTAAGTCAGGGTCAATAGTGCTGTTGCAGGAGCCCGGGTCAATGGTGCTGCTACAGGAGGAGAGAATTATCATGGGGAAAGCGCCAGGCCATTACGACTCTATAGCATTTGGAAGGGATCAGAATAAGGATTTGCGATTAGACGGGGGGAATGATTGGTGCCCTACCACTTGGACGGGCATGGGCGGGGGGGTTGAACGCCGATCTGCGTGAAGCGAGACCGTCGCTCTGCCGTCCAGTCCAAGTGGTTGAGTCAGTGTCTAATTGTCGATGAATGTGTCTTGCAATTTATTATTCCAACAATTTTCTCTCAATAGACATTAAGCTAATTATCTGATAGTTGGATGCATATAATCTATTCTCATTCCTAAACACTGACACAATATTTTTCATAACACGATGAATTAACCTCCCAATCACTGCCATTATCGCTCCTATCTGGACAATGTCACGTTCCATACACGTCCTGTCTCCCANTTTCAGTGAAAAGTAGTTCTTCGCACTGTGTGACGTTTTCATATCAAGATTCTGATTTGAAATAGAGACTGCAGGTAAATTAGGGTATGGTTCAGTCACACGATAACGATCTAAGGCTTTGCGTTTTAGGTGAAGCTACTGAAAAGCAGTCAAATTACGTTCTCAAATACTGTAATAGATGGGTACTCGGTGGTGCCCGGTCAACCCTCTGCCTAGATCTATCCCACACACCATCCCAGGTCTCCCTCCAAACACACAACTCCAGTTTTTTGCTACACATACTCTTCTCTTCTCTTCTACCCTTCACCCTCTCCGTTCCCCCTCTACACCAACCCCGTCTCGCCTCATCACTGTAACAATGTTCACACAACACTGTCTTCATCACAGAAAACATCTTCACGCCATACCCCTCGCACACACACAACACACCACACACACACACACACACACACACACACACAGGCGGGACCACACAGGCGGGACCAAAGAGCCAAAGCTCAACCCCCGCAAGCACAAATAGGTGAGTACAACACACACACACACACACACACACACACACAACACACACACACTCAATATATCCCTCTATCAATGTAACAATACGGACTATCTATATCACTTTAATCGAAAGGTTTTAGCCATAATGTAAATCGATTACTTGAAAATTCACTTTGAATGCCAATAACTGAATACACCAATATTTAAAAAGTTTGTTGAAATCTACGGACGTTTCGTTGAACATTTCATGTCCACCAACCTCATGAAAGAGATATGGAGGCAAATTCCCATTCAAGACAGGCATTGGGACAGACCCCGATCACCCTATGAGAATCCATAAAATCACCGATCACCGTGCAAAAGTTATGTAAGGCGGAAGCTGAAATAAATGGTTAGAGTTTCTTTCATCTGATACGTCTATTCACCTAGCAGTATATAGGTAGCTGGATATTTGACAGCTGCTACGGGCTGCATCTAAGGCCCCTGGGATGTGTGTGCGTGTGTGTGTGTGTGTGTGTGTGTGTGTGTGTGGTGTGTGTGGTGTGTGTGTGTGTGTGTTTGAATCATGAGGTCCATGAGTTAACAGCTTGTTCCTGCAGGCACAAATAGTAAATACACACACACACACATGGTCTCCCGGAGGGTATAGACTCATTCCTCTCAATGTTTGCTGACGATGCCAAAATTATGCGAAGGATTAAGACACAGAAAGATTGCTTGAGGCTTCAAGAAGACCTGGACAAGCTGAAGGAATGGTCGAACAAATGGTTGTTAGAGTTTAACCCAAGCAAATGTAATGTAATGAAGATAGGTGTAGGAGCAGGAGACCAGATACAAGATATCATTTGGGAGATGAAACTCTCAAGAGTCAGAGAGAGAGAAAGACTTGGGGTTATCACGCCCGACCTATCCCTGAAGCCCATATCAAGAGGATAACATCAGAGGCATATGCCAGGTTGGCCAACATAAGAACGGCATTTAGAAACTTTTGTAAGGATTCATTCAGAACTTTGTATACCACATATGTCAGACCAAACCTGGAGTATGCAGCTCCAGCAAGGAGTCCATATCTAGTTAATCATAAGACTAAATTGGAAAAGGTCCAAAGGTTTGCCACCAGACTAATACCTGAGCTGAGAGGTATGAGCTACGAGGAGAGACTAAGGGAATTTAACCTCACGCGCTGATTCACCACATACAAGATTCTCAAAGGAATTGATAGGGTAGATAAAGACAGACTATTTAACAAAAGGGGCACACGCACTAGGAGACACAGGTGGAAATTGAATGCCCAAATGAGCCATAGAGATATTAGAAAGAACTTTTTTAGTGTCAGAGTGGTGACAAATGGAATGCATTAGGAAGTGAAGTGGTGGAGGCAGTTTACATACACAGTTTCAAGTGTAGATATGATAAAGCCCAGTAGGCTCAGGAACCTGTACACAAGTTGATTGACAATTGAGAGGCGGGACCAAAGAGCCAGAGCTCAACCTCGGCAAGCACAAATAGGTGAATACAAATAGGTGAGTAAAACATACACACACACACACACACACCACACACACAACACCACACACACCCACACAACACACACACACACACACACACACACAGTTGAGAGGCGAAACAAAAAATCAAAACTCAACCCCCCGCAAACACAACTAGGTGAGTACACACACATATCACCCACTCCACACAAACTCATCAACACGCCCACCTACACACAAAGCAATTAAACAGTTCTATACATGAGTCCAGGAACCCGATGGAACGCAAGTCTCATCCAGTTGTTTCAATAATTTACTCGGCAAATGGATACACTCAAACCCTGTCTTCATCAACTTCACACAGACCACGCTAGATCACTGTGGCATCTGCGTGGTCGGGTCTTAATGCAAAAGCTTTCCTGCATGTGGGGTGTGTACCGATCGTCGGGTCATGGTTCGGTGAAAACAAGAGTGAGGCTTTAGAACGAGCGGTTTCAAGGAGAGCATTATTATTAGCATTTTTGCCTGCAAAACCCATATTAGAGGCTAAAATTCGTCCTCTTGTGTGTTTAGTAAGAGATTTTAAACCAGAAGAGCTATGTGGTTCCCTTTATGGTTTTCCATATTTGGGGTCAGAAAGCCCGTTAGGCTTATCGTGGTTCTTCCCCTAGGCCAACTACTGACCTTCCCGTGGATACAACCAACAGCAGTTGAATAATTCCCGTACGTATTTACCGCTGGGTGAACAAGGACATCAGACGATAGGCAACGCTGCCTAAACACTTTTCTCCTATCACAGGAATTGAACCCGTGACTTTTGATTTGTGACCCGGAAGCCCCTACCACTGACAGCCAGCAACAAGAAGGCGACAAGAGGCAATAAAAAGGGGGAAATAAAATCAGTCTGTCAAACCTCATTCAAATCCCAAAAAGAATATTAATTTTGTATACAGAGGCGGCTATAACTTAACCAAAAACAGATTGCACATTCATACTTTATAATATACTAGACGGAGTACCCGGCGGTGCCAGGGTCGAACCAGTGTTCAGGTTTCCCCCACCCGCTCTTTCCATCTTTCCCACACCCCTCCGCCACAAATCCTCCCACATACACTCCTGCATGAAGCGACGGTTTCGCTTCATGCAGGTCGGCGTTCATTCCCAGACCGTCCAATGGTTGGACACAATTCCTTCCACCCTGTCCCATCCCAAATCCTTATCCTGACCCCCTTCCAAGTGCTATATAGTCGTAATGACTTGGCGCTTTCCCTGATAAATCCATCCCTCCTTCCTTCCCACCCACGCCCTTACCCTGTCACCTCCTTACCTGACCAAGCACGCATTTCCTTCGTCTTCTTCCTCCCTGCCCTCACATGCATTTCCTCTCCCCCATAATTTTAACCAAATGGATGCGCCCAGAATGCAAATCGATCATCTGTACATGCGCTTTGACATTTAATATTTATTCACTTTTATTTAAACTAATTCTAAAGTGATTTGACTCGAGGCAGATCATTTCATATTCCCGTGCCTCGTGAAGGAGCATTGGGGTCGTGGCGTCCTTCTGGGTGACCTTGGACCGACCTCGACCTATCAATGGCACCCCTGATAAAAATCACCATAAATACTACAAAGTTAAACGAGTGTAGCTGAGCTTTTGGCCTCCAACTTCGGACAGACAAACGTGTGTGTTGGGTGAACAGGTGTGTGTGTGTGTGTGTGTGTGTGTGTGTGTGTGTGTGTGTGTGTGTGTGTGTGTGTGTGTGTGTGTGTCCAACCTGCCCTCTCGAATAACACACTGCATTTTGACGTTAGTATCCCCAGCAGACAAATAAAAGACCATAAGTCACATGAGCTTGCAAACATTCACGTTTTAAACAGAGAAATCACATTATCGTGATATATCAATGAACAAATCCACAGGAACCGTGATGAGGGTTGCAATTATTTTGACCATGTCGTGGCGCTGTCGGCTAGAGCGAACCTGGGAACACCCAACACATAGGTTCGATCCCTCATCACGGCTCCCGTGGATTTGTTCATTCTTGTTTTCTCTGTGTGGGGGGTCGATAGGTTAGGTTAGGTTCTAGTGTTTTAGTACACCATGTTCTGGCCGTTGTGGCAACTCGAGAGGAAGGGCTGGTGTGTTGGGGGAAAAGGTGTTTGTGTGTATGTCAGGTGAACAGGTTTTATGTATGTCAGGTGAATAATTATTTGTAGGTGCGTATTATATGCGTTAAGAGATATCGTTTTTCACGAGCTGTCAAGTTACTATTTGTATGTATATGTGTAAACTCGTAAGTGTGTATTTATGTATATATTTTGGGAAATTTTCCGACCTTCTGGTTCTTTTATTTTACAGAATTCTAGTCACATGGGTCACTGGCCTACTATTTCATGCAAAATAGTCTCAGCATCTGTCTCGTTCTGAATGATTACCAGATCGAGCATAGCCAGTTCGATTCCTCTCACATCTTTTATATTAAAATTAATTTCATCTTCTACCAGCTTCTATCTCTAGCTGGTAGAGATAGAAGCTCTGTCTGCTCGTCCGCTCTCGTATCAATGGCTTCCCAGCCAATATAGTCATGATTGAAGTCCGTCACATTTGGCTAGTTCATAGTCTATGCACAAAATATGAAAGGTCTATGCACGTATTTAAATTTGTACATTTACGAACATCTGCATGTTTGTAACCATTCATTGATGCAGTTGCATATGCAGGATGTCAATCTCAGGGGCAAGAAGCTTATGAGACTCACCAAAGCACCTCTACTCAAGAGCAAGGCTGTCCACAGGGACACCCATCTACATACTGGCATTTGCAGCTATGTATCAAAACAATCAAGTATGCATAATATATAACAAATATTACACATACATATGGGAAAGAAAGAAAGACAGAAAAATGCTTAATTAACAAATATCTTTATCTCAGCCTCTAATTTAGACTCAAGGTAATGTGGAAGAGCTTCTCAGTTTAGAGGCGAATATTAAATTTTGCCACTAATGTGATGTATACAAGAACGCCCGGGCTTTTGCCTCACTTATTTTCCAACACTTGACTCGGTAGCACCAGTGACCTCATGATCCAGAGGGGGATTTACCACTACGCTAAAAATTCCAATTGTCTAGCTTAACCAAAAACATACGAAACCAAGCCCCCCCCCCTAATCTATCGAGTCCGATGCGTAGAAGTGAATATTTGTGAGCTGTTACTTTTTCTTAATATTCTTTATTTGTAACGTTGGATTACAGTAGCGTGAAAAAAGCTCCCTATTACTTGTAAAGACGGGTTGCATGACCAAGTCTGCTCAAACGATACATCGGACGTCAAATATGATATTTGTTCTTTTAACAAACATACCAAATGATACCAAACGTACCAAAGCAACTCACCTAACCTTCCTGTCATGGGTGATGCCTATTAGTACCGGAAAGGGACACTATTACCCATCTTCAAATATTACTAAAACACCGGGATTTTGACGGTATGCTCGAAAGCATTACGTGAGCGGACAGGTATACACTCTCAGGCATCATCCTCAACACGGACACGTTCCGTCCGTACTTGGCAACGGATAATAGGATGAAATGTCTTCAGGCGTGCATGATCACTCCGTTCACTTGGGATCACATCTCCGGCATAGACGATCACATCCAGGTAATTCCTCCTGGTTCGTTATTAGGTCCATGGAGTGAATATAATCTGCATGGAGATGGTTGTATATATTACACTGTAGTGTGAGTTTTTGGTCTCGTCTGGAGGTTTTAAATGAAATATTTTCAAAAGGCAATTTTCTGCTTATCTCTTACCATTTACACAAGCAAGAATGTTAATGTTTCGTCCTCCCGTAAATATTTATTACGTGCAGTGATAAGACAGTGAGCTACATCATGGCGTTTAATTGCTGTTTGAGCGCAAATCATTCCGAAATGTTTTCAACTAAATTTTGTTAGCCGCTGACCGACCTTTTAAATCAATTAATTTTTGCCAGTTTCTTTCCTTCCAATCTGTCTGTTATCAGCGATATGCTCATACATCGTGGCTCCCACATCCAACTATTATCAGAATTCTCTCCTTGAAGCTTGCAAACAGTGTCCAAACATTGGGTTCATTGTTCAACTTTGGTGAAGCGGTGTTCACCTGTCATATATCTTGTTCCCAAACATTTTGCTGGAGTATTAGTTTAGAGTGAGAGGCGCAGCGTGTTTGGTGGTCACAGCAGTTTCTAGTATGTGGAATGTTTGGTTTTGTTTGCTAACATACATGCGTATGTAGACAAACATACAAAGACAATACCACACACACACTCACACACATACACACACACGAGAATTTCTAGGAGGAAGCTGGCACGTTTGTCCTTCTTTGAAGGGATACACTGAAAGGCACAAAGCAAATCCATAGTTTAACTATGGTTGTAAGGCAATATGGCGCATAAGCATGAAGGAATGGAAAACTACAAAACAAAAGATTAGCAAAGAGCAGAAATAGACAGAGTCAGGAATGAGCATCTCAGAGTGAGAAGGTAGGCACAAAAGCAGTTTGAAATTTACACTGAAGCCAAAGCAAGGACGTAATCAAAATTCCATATAAAGGAAAACAGTTAAGGATAGGACAGGACTCAAACGACAGAGAAAAACGACAGTGGAAACGACAGAGGAACCCCTGAGTAGATGCAACAGGGTCAGGAATAAATACATAAATACAGGAAGATTGGCGGAAAGAAACTAAAAACGCTGTGGCTTCCAAAGCAATGAGACAATCCAAACTCCTGCATAGCCATATAAAAAAGGAAAATGACTAAGTGAATGACCAAATGACTAGGTTGCGAAAATGAGGAGACGAAATACAGAAAATGATAAAGAAATTTGTGAGGAGCTCAGTGCCCGCTTACATCGAGTGTTCACTACTGAGCCTGAACGACTTCCAGTGCTGGAACAAGACAACCCCCCTGGCAAGAGACAATTAAATATTGAGATAAGAACAGACGAAGTAAAGAAACAACTAGCATCACTAGACGTAACTAAAACTATTGGGCCGGATATATTATCACCTTGGATGTTAAAAGAAGCGCCACAGACCTTCAACATACAACTAATACTGATCTATAATGTCACTTACAATGAGGGAACTGCCCTGCTGTTGGAAGGCAAATGTGGCGCCAGTCCACAATTAAGAAGATAGAGAAGAGGCACAGACCAGTGTTACTCACAAATATACCTTTCAATGTACTTGAAACAATAATAATGTTAAGACTAGTTACACACCTAGACAGAATTAGGTATATGCAAACATCAACATGGCTTTAGGGAAAGGAAATCTTGCCTGACGATCTAGAGGTGTTTTATGATGAGGTACATTAAATAAGGTTAACGGAGAAGGCTGGGCAAATTAAATATTTCTGGACCGCCAAAAAACCTTTCATACAGTACCACACAGGAGATTACTATACAAACTCGAGAGGCAGGCGAAAACGCATTACCATCGGTAAAGAATTACCTAACAGGCAGGAGTCAGAAAGTGACAGTGATGGGTGAGAAGGTTGGACTGGCACAGGGTAACAAGAGGGTTACCTCAAGGGACGATGCTGGGACCCATGCTATTCTCATTTTGTAAATACCTGACTGCAGGAGTAGAGTTTTAAGTGTCGACGTTTGCCGACGATGCGAACTAATGATAAGGGCTAAGACAGATGATGATTGTAAGATGACTTAAACAAGCTCCAGAGCTCGTCGAAGAAATGGCTGCTAAATCAGCAAGTATAAGGAGATNTTCACCTCATTATCTACCCTTCATTAGTGTAGCCTTTGCTCGTCCCAGTCCTATTACCTGATACCCCTCAAGTTAAATATCTTCTAATACGGAACTCATATATTTAACTTGGAATTGTCGAAGTTACTTTGCATCGGATAGAAAAACTTCCAAAAGTTTTGGTTTAATTAAATCACTTTTCTATTTGTTGCTTTTTTGTATTTGTTTTGCTTTGCATTACCTGGGCGTGCCTTTGGCTTACACGCTGACGTCTTTGTCGTCCCCTCACAATGACACCCGCCTTCACAACATCTCGCCCCCTCACTGAAAATTCACCTTCCTCTAAGTGTAATTCCTTACACTCACCTAAGACACTTCCAGCACGCTGCCTCCATCCCTCGTATCGCCGAGGGGAAACTTGCGTTAGTGTCATCTACAGTGTGTAATATCGCCCCGGTCGGAGTTACACGCGTCAAATGCAGTTGTAAAATGCTCCTGCACGCTCCCTCCTCTCTTCAACTCACACCCTACGCCAGTTATCTTCCCTCGCTACAATCCAAAAAGCCCTACCAGGCATCTCCCCTTCATTGTAACCCACTCACCATCATCTCCCTCTCACTACAATTCACATATAATTTTTTCCCTCACTGCAAATCACACACAATCATGTCCCCCCCCCCCTCACTACAACCACACACAATCGTCTCCCTCCACTACAACCCACACAGCAGCAATGCCAACTTTCAGCTGAGGTAAAATTGGCCCTTACATGCTCCGCCCGCCAGATTTGATTGGTGTCTGATGAAATCTGAAAATGTTTATGGTGCGAGACAATATGCTGAAAATACCAGAGATTTGTTACGATATCTGTCTTTTTTAACTGCATGTCTATTTTTCTGTTTCTTTACGTTATCTCTTTTTTCTGTCTCTTTAAGATATCTATTTTTCTGTCTCTGCGATATCTCTTTTTCTGTCTCTTTAAGATATCTATTTTTCTGTCTCTTTACGATATCTCTTTTTAAACATAATTTTAATGTGACTGTCTTTTATGATACCCGTCACTTTAAATACATGTTTCTCTTTCTGTTTGCTTATGATTCCCGTCCTTTTAACTGCATGTCTCTGTTCCTGTCTGTTCACAATAACTTTATAACTGGCTGTCGGTAGCTCTTCTTTTCCTCTCAGACTTTATGTTCTTTGTCCAGAAAAGTCCGTAGGAGAAAGTTTAGGTAGGCTTAATCTCTAAGAATTTTAAGTCACAAGATCTAGCATTATTTTGTGACATATATCGTGAAAGTTGACATCTAGTCGCACAGGAAATCTGGTGGAAAAGTTGATGGAAGGGACGGAACAAGACGTTGTTTATATACCTGTGAAGGTCGTGAGATCTGTAGCGAAAACAGTATTTTTTAAACGCCGAAAATATGAAAAAGGGATATAAATAACTCCCCAGAGTCCTGGTTATCGAATAAGGGAAGCCTCCACTGGAGTGATCAGTCACCCGAGGCATCAAGAGGCCTGGCGTCTTGATTCCTCACCTTAAGGCTTTGCAAGGTCGAATGCTGGTAATCAGTTAAATCCTAGTTACAAATATTCTTTCCTCCCGGTAACACTTGCGGTGTGTCTGTGCTTCTTCAGTGTTGAATTAACCGATGGTAATCATTCTTCGATTCTGACTGTCGCGTATAGTTCTCTAAGGGCTAAATTTAAAATAATTTCGTTTTGTAAATTTTTGCTTAGATTAATATCTTCACATTTGCAAAGTAATTCAAGACTTTCTTGGTACAATCTCCTGCAATGGGTTTTGGAGGGCACACACAGCCACGACCACTCGACTTTGGCTTCCACTCTAAAGTAGGGCACACAACCACAACCACTCTACCTGGTTGTGGTTGTGGTTGTGGTCTATCTCCAAAATTTCCGGAGAGTATCCAACAACAGTCATTCCAGGCTCCAGCACGCGGAGGCTTTTTGTAGTGGTTCCCATATTCAATTAACACATAAAAGGGCCGGATTATCCAATAGATCAAGTAGGCCATTTTCAAGAGCCCACCAGCATCAAGGGGCCCAACAGCACCGGGGGACCACCAGCACCAAGGGGTCCACCACCAGGGGACCCACCAGCACCAGTGGGGACCCATTAGTAACAGGGGTCCCACAGGCACTTTTTTCTACCATAAAAATGGATAAATATCAAATAATACTTCGAGTAATCAATTACTTGGTAACTGCCCGAATATTTTATCGTGTAATTTGACTAATGCATTATGCATAATATAACTATGATATATAATTTGTGAATTATTTCAGTATGTACTAATATTTTATTAAAAACTATCATAATTCTTTGCTGTTTTTATATATACTGTTATTTTCTGGTATACGGTATTGAAATTGATATAAGTATAGGATTATGGCCTGAATATATTCTTCTGCAAATCAATATATAAATTATCCTTAATTATTACATATTATTATTATTATAAGACTGTTGATTCCTTGGGTCAGCTCTCGAAGTTCATTGGAGACCTGACCCAATCAACATTCAAGTGAATTCGACATCCTTATTAAGAAGACAATATGTACAAGCGCACGTTAGAGCCCGACATGGCTTCCACGGGTGCTGTATATCCTCTTCTTCGAGGCTAAGGATCCTAATAGACTCAACTAGAGGTAGTACCCCCTATATTATAAAATATATGTATTTACATAATATATATCATAGATTTATGTGTTCAGCAAAAGGTGTTATTATGGGAGGGTTGTGAGCTGTATCGTGAGTGACGTTATGAGGTGCAGTAAGTTGAAAGTGTTGCAAGGTAGCGTGAGTGTACAGTGGTTATAGAAGTGTATTGACTTAACTGTGTGTAGGCAACACAAACGTTGCATGAGCTGTGAGGAGTGCAGTGTGTGTGGTGTGTGTGTGTGTGTGTGTGTGTGTGTGTGTGTGTGTGTGTGTGTGTGTGTGTGTGTGTGTGTGTGTGTGTGCGCAAGTGCAAGAGTGTTGTGAGGGGTGGGCGTGAACCTGTGAGGTGTGTGAAAGAATTTAGACGTATGTATAAGCTTGTAAAACGTATTATTATATGAAAAAAGGGTTCGAGGGCTATGAATGTGGCGTGAGCTAGGTAGTCCCTTTCTCTCAATAAGATGAGTAGCCGATAATTTCATGATACGGAGCTTTCATAATGTCATCAAAACTTCCCGATAGAACAAGTTAGCAGCAAGACTCTCTCCATCAAATAATTTAAAGTCATTGTACTGGCGGAAACATAAAGCACAATCATCAGAAGTGAACAACAACACTAATATTAATAAGAAATGTTTGATATCTTCTTGCACAGTTAAGAGGCAACTGGAACCTAATCCGGCTGTGAATTTGTGAGATTTAAAAGTTAAAAAAAAAAGTTACGTCTCTGATCTGGTCTGGAGGGAATTCTCCTCAATGTGTTGCTCAATTCATTGTACATAAAATTACCTTAATTTACGTTCTGATGTTCGGAATCATGTATATCATGTGTGTTATGTTGAGTATGCCTTTGGAACTATTTAAATATGCTTGTGCAATATGCTAAGAATACTTGTTAGAAATTTTAAGTGAGATTGTGCAACAGGTTAAGTAGGCCTTTGAAACATATTACATATGCTTGTCCAACATGTCATGTATGGTTTGCAACAAGTTAAGTATACTAGTGTAATATGCTCAGTATGCCAGTGTAATGTGTAAAGAATTATTATGCAACAGGTCTCGTAAGCTTGTGCAACGGGTTGAAAATATATGTAAAAGATATTTACCACGTTATGCAAGCCTATTTAATTTGTTTGGATAGCATGTCAGTAAGGCTTAATGTTGAATAAGCCTTGCTAACCAGTTACATTTGCCCAGAGTTAAGAACGCTTTGGCAACCTTTTTAACCCGTTACATGAGTCCAAGTTACACAGTAACGCCAGAGAGTAACTACCAATGTAAAGCAACAAGAAATAAAAAAATACCTCATGAAAATTGCAACAAATTTAAATTACAAAACAAAATGCTGCAACTAAATTTGAACCAAAGTGGTATATTCATTATTTTTATTGCACATACTAACGCTCCCTAAAGTATTACCATATGTGCCCGGGGTCTGAATACATTCACGCATTTGTGCAGGGAGACCATTTTCAGCTGTGTTTTTGAACCAAACAACGCCATCATCCAAACACATTCTTTAATTGCCAAATCATGTCACTAAAAGCTTGTAACACGATGGTGTGAAAATGTAGGGAGGCGGGGAGGGAAGGGATGGGAAAGGAGGATTATGGATTATGGAAAGGGGGAAGGGGTGAAGTATCACTTTCACAAGATGGTATTTCCAAGGGTTAATGAGACCACCGCTCCCTGCGTTCATCCTACGTTCCTCCCTTCCCCCATCCCGCCAGCACTACGCATTTCTCACGAGTTTTTCCTTTAAATAATCCTGGTGCCGTTCGCGCTAATGGTCGCTCCCACAAGCTGCAAGATGCTCATTGCAATTATCGTTCAGGAGTTTTTTTACTTTTCGGGGATGAATCAGTAAGGTTTGATCACCAGAATTAGGTGTGTTGAGGCCGCTAAGTATATTCAATTTAACCTGTACTCACCTAGTTGTGCTTGGGGGAGTTGAACTTTGGCTCTTTGGTCCCATATGTGTGAATGTGTGTGTGTGTGTATATTCACCTATTAGTGCCTGCGGGGGTTGAGCTCTGCTCTTTCGGCCAGCCTCTCAACTGTCAATCAACTGTTACTAACTACTAAAACTTTTGTTTCACACACACACACAACCCAGGAAGCAGCCCGTAACAGCTGTCTAACTCCCAGGTACCTATTTACTGCTAGGTAACAGAGGCATCAGGGTGAAAGAACTTCCCATTTGTCCCTGCCGGCTCCGGGAATCGAACCAGGATTACGAGTCCCGCGCGCTGTCCACTCAGCTACCAGGACCCCCTGTGTGTGTGTGTGTGTGTGTGTGTGGTGTGTGTGTGTGTGTGTGTGTGTGTGTGTGTGTGTGTGTGTGTGTGTGTGTGTGATTACCTATTAGTACCATAGAAAATGAATCACGCACATATTGTCCAATCTCTCAAACATACTGATTGAACAAGTCTTGACTTATATATATATATATATATATATATATTATATATATATATATATATATATATATATATATATATATATATATATATATATTATACTGACTCTATAGATATCATATTAAATTGAAGTATTTTAAATAAAAAATGTAAATGCACTCATTTCGCTTGCAAATCAAATCGGTGGATTTGTTCAATAATATTTCTGCCCGTACAAAAACAATGTTAATACGATACGTTGGTCGGTGTAGGTTCATTTGCTTTGGTACGGTTAAAACGTATACTTTATGCACATTAGTTCACAGTATTTATATATACGCGTACCATTGATAGGAACGTCCTCTTCATCTGCCTCTAAACTTGTCGTACATCGGAGTTATGTTGACGATATCGTACAGGTCCGTCATAGGATACAGGATTCACATGCCATTATTTACGGAAGTGCTGAAATATATCAGTACTGTTATATGCACATAAATATTGACGAAGATTGTATATTCGAGCAGAAAAGATGTCTACTAGGACACACCGAGCCAGGAGACACATGTCCTCTTATAAATTACGTCTAAATTTGGCCGTTTGCCCGTATGGCCAAAAATCTACGTAATTTGAAAATGAAAAACAAATTGAAAATAAATTTTAGATTTTTTTTCCAAAACAGTAAGTTATTAAGGGTCCTCTGGTAGGTTAGGAGGGCCGGAAATTCTCGTAAAGTTTCAAAACGTCATGAAAAGTGTTAATTGAAAGTTTCCTCTCGTAACATTACCGAGTAAACCCATCGCCTCAAACAGAAAACGGGATAGTACATCACTTTCGCGAGCCGATTTAATTTCAAATTACGTCCATTTTTGGCTATAGAGCGCATACGAGCGAAAAGCGACGTTATTTTTAAGAGGACGGGGTAAATGAGGTCAAGTCAGACGATCCTGCACATAAACGCCACACATATATGTGTTCACCATATTTACAAGTCTCAATAATCAGGCAGAATTATGCAGCTCACTAAAAGATATATTTTTACTCTGAATTTATTATACAATTCTCCACATAATAAAGTCTGCGGGTCTGCTCGTCATGCTTCGAGACACATCAGTACTAACATAAAATTCAGAATAAATTCTCCCTCAGATGATAATTTGCTTTTTATATATATTCAGTTGAAGCAGCACAATAGTACGTGAACACTCTCTGCGTGACGCGAACGATAAATTCAGGCTAGAGTGGATAGCAAACCAGGTCATCGCAGAACCATTGGGTTGTTTTAATTCTCCTCAATTTACACTCGTAACGGGGGACCCCATCAGTAAATAATAACTCTGTAATTAAGACAAGAGAACAGTTATTACGCTCAAAAGTTATGGAAAACTGCCCGTAAAGGAGGGCAATGGAGGCCACAGCCGGGATATAATCATGGATGTGGGAGGAACGAAGTGGAGAGAGAGGGAATGATGTTTGATGTTAATATTCCAGTCGCTTTCAGTTGTTAAATTGTGTGTGTGTGTGTGTGTGTGTGTGTGTGTGTGTGTGTGTGTGTGTGTGTGTGGTGTGTGTGTGTGTGTGTGTGTGTGACACAGAAAGACAGACAGAAAGATAGACTAAAAAAACAGAACCTCAAACAGTCACAACAAAATTAGTGTGATGGACAGAAAATAAAAATATGCAAAGAAAAGGGTCGATGAAGATTGATGTAAGAAACTAGAAAAAAAGACTCCCAGAGAGAGACTGAGGCTGAGGAAATGGACCGTGACAGAGGAAAAACAAAAAGACAGATTCAGTGAAAGACATAAGGTGAAAAGACAGATTCAGAGACAGACATAAGATGAAAAGACAGATTCAGACACAGACATAAGATGAAAAGACAGATTCAGAGACAGACATAAGATGAAAAGACAGATTCAGTGACAGACATAAGGTGATAGACAGATTCAGAGAGAGAGATATAGAGAAACATATTAACTCACATATGTAGTCACAGAGACCGATACTTGGTGAAATAAATACAAAAACACCCACAGACAAAGACATGCACACAGGGAGACGCAATCACTGTCAATAAAAGAGGAAGATGTTTGTAAACATACTTGAGAACGATATTAAACTCCTGTCGGCATCCAATCCCCGTCCGTCTAAGTGCTTGGGCACCATTCCATTCCCCGTCCCATCCCCAATTGTTATCCTGACCCCTTCCCAGTGCTATATTGTCGTAATAACTTGGCGCTTTCACCTGATAGTTCCCTCCTGAGAATGATATTAAACCTATGAGAACGATATTAAAAAGATGACAACGATATTAAACAAGTGATGACGATATTAAACACGTGAGGACTATATTAAGCACATGAGAACGATATTGTTCACTTGAGAACGATATTTAACAGATGAGAAAGACATTAAATACATGAGAACGATAATTAGCACACGAGAACATTATTAAAATGCGTGGTCAGAGACTGGGCCGCGAGATATTAATCCTTGGTAACACGTGAGAATGATATTAAGCATGTGAAGACAATATTAAACACGCAACAACGATATTAAACACACGAGAGCGATATTAAACACGTAAGAGCGATATTAAACACGCGAGAACGATATTGAAATATGTGAGTGATATCCGAAGGCTTACTCACCATGGTGTCATCTCCTACTTGTACCTGTCCAATGTCTATCAGCATGTAAATAGAGCCCAATACTTCGAGAACACATTTTGTTTTATGACTCCAGGCCTATTTTACATTGGAAATAATTACATTCAGAATTGGAAACTGTGGTGAGGATAATATATTAATCCTGAGCCATAGTCCACGCTGTGAATATCTGGATAATTTGTGCTTTAATATATATTTTCTTAAGTAAACATCAATACTAGTATAAACTGATCTTATATTTAGTATATAAATAGATTTGTTGTGTCAAATACTGGAATATTTC
The DNA here is from genome assembly GCA_020271785.1 of Procambarus virginalis. NCBI lineage: Eukaryota > Metazoa > Arthropoda > Malacostraca > Decapoda > Cambaridae > Procambarus > Procambarus virginalis. The sequence continues at coordinate 1,685,245 of WNGS01163947.1, forward strand.
TTAACTTCATAATGTGTGTTGTATATTAAAGTATATACATTTGGTTTTGTTCACATGTATCAAAATATAAGAACATTGTTCTCGCCCAGACTTAGGCATGTGTGAACTGTCTCAGTCTGGGAGGGAACTTCACCTAACCTCACCTAACATCACGTAACATGTTGACCAGACCACACACTAGAAGTTGAAGAGACGACGACGTTTCGGTCCGTCCTGGACCATTCTCAAGTCAAGTCCAGGACGGACCGAAACGTCGTCGTCCCTTCAACTTCTAGTGTGTGGTCTGGTCAACATACTTCAGCCACGTTATTGTGACTCTTCGCCTGTATCACCTAACATCATCACCTCAACAGACGCATGTACTCTGAAATATTGAAAAAGTCCTTTTCAAGAAAAAGTGTAGATCACGTCCCTGAGCCAGAGTTGTGGACCTCAGAAGTGTAAGATAATTCACATGTGAAGTGTGTCAATCATACTGAAATTTTTGTTTTTATTTCTCTTAAATCTTTATTCATATTTAGAAACTGTTAATCAAATAATTGAGTGAAAAAGAAGGTGAGTAAATCTATAGTTGAGTGTGATCAGAGTGAGCGGATCATTGTCATGAGATAGTTGAAGTGAGTGCAGACATGAGAACGAACAAGCAAATAAGGGAATAGGCAAAAGTAGCTAAAGTTTGAGATTCATGCAGGGCGGTGTTCAATCCCGACACTCCAAGTGGTTGGACCACATTTTCTCCCCCCCCCCTCCCCTGTTCCATCCAGAATACATATCCTGACCCCTTCTAAGTGCTATATAGTCGTATTGCCTTGGTGATTTCACCTGATAGTTTCCCTTCTCCTTGAGAGATTCGTAGTGGCAAGGATTTACCTGAATACTTGGTAAGTAGCGAAATGCATATCTGGGATGCCTATCGTCGTAAGCTTGTGATTGACAATAATACCATCAACACAAGAGGACTGACAATCGTCAACAGCAGAGGGACGAGCTGTGACACCACCAACAGGAAGGGAACAGGATGTCACACCACCAACAGCATGGAAACAGGATGTCACACCACCAACAGCAAGGGAACAGGATGTCACACCACCAACAGCATGGAAACAGGATGTCACACCACCAACAGCAAGGGAACAGGATGTCACACCACCAACAGCAAGGGAACAGGATGTCACACCACCAACAGCAAGGGAACAGGATGTCACACCACCAACAGCAATGGACTGGCTGACTTAACACAACCCCCACGGTATGCAGTATGACAAACAATATTTCTGTCAATTTCGCTCCTATTCACGTGTTGGGCAGATACAATCCGAGCTTCTGTTTTGCATTTTTATGTCAGTGTTCTGAATGTAATGTTGATATTCTGTGCAACAAATTTACTACCATGTTGCATATTTTATTTCTTTTTTCGAAAGTTTACGAATAAATGCTTCCCGACAGACAATACCAGAATTAGTGATATATATTTTCTTTACATATATATATATATATATATATATATATATATATATATATAAAGATAGAACAGAACCTAGACGAGCATAATAGACAGAACCCAAGATGCAAGAAGATTACAAATTCTTGAAGCAATTCACATAAGAACAGAACAACCTACCATGAACACCCAAATCACGGAACTATTTACTCTTCCCACAATGAGAGTAAGGACAAGACCAGAACATAACGATGCCAACACAGAAGACAATGTCCAACATAACAGGCCAATTACACTGGATTAATCTTTGTATGTAGATGCCAGCTGCCTCGTATGGGCCAATAGGCCTTCTGCGGTTACCTCTATTCTTATGTTCATATGTTTCACCCCATTTATCCCCTATGTATCCCTATGTTTTCACCTTTATTGTTTTATCACCTGACCCAGTGCGGGTATATAATCAAACCACATTGTAACATTTCCTCACTTGAGAATGAACCATGGAGGTTCGAAACGTCGTGCAAATTGTTTAAATAAGTGTAATACATTCTATAGTAATCCACATCTTTTCTTCACCCAGAAATTACGAAAATGAGTTTTGGAGAACTCCTATTTCAGCTAAGCCCTGATGCTAAGAAATAGTTAGAGGGATAGAAGCCCTAAATCAGAAGATAGTAAATACAGAATATGCGGTCATATTCAATGAGACATGTGTAAAAGAAAACCTGCTGCCAGTATACACCAATATATTATATATATATATATATATTATATAATATATATATAGATATATATATATATATATATATAATATATATTATTATNCTCTCTCTCTCTCTCTCTCTCTCTCTCTCTCTCTCTCTCTCTCGCTCTCTCTCTCTCTCGCTCTCTCTCGCTCTCTCTCAGGGGAGAATAATACTCAAAGGACCAATAAATGAAAACGTGAAAGCTGCATCTCTACTCGGAGGCACTTTTGTGTGACTATAATATACACAAATGAGCCACCAAAGCGTCAGAAACACTTTTGAACAATATGAACACTCGAATGGATTTCGAAGGAATATTGTTGACACAAGACAAAATAATATACCAATTCATACCTAAATAGAAGATGGTGAAATATTCAATTTAATCATGGTATTAACTAACTGTTGGACGCAAAATTGAGGCTTAGGAATTTGGGTTCGTCACATCAGGCTCATCTTGGTGAGTACATCATCGTCAGCTCATTCATGTATACGAGCCGCTGCACATACGTAAATACAAGTGTATATGTACTAATGGCTACGAATATTGAATCACATTAATCAAAATTTATTACTCTCTTCAGCACCTTAGCGTGTCCTGCTTCACATCTTGAAGATTGTTGTATTAATAAACAATAAACAATATATATTGAATTCTTTTTTCCGGTATTTCTTTTGAGAAAAACTCAAACCGGTTTATTTGTATTCAAGGCGCAAGGAGCCTATTTCGCTGCATAAGGTAAAATCCATATCACGTTCCAGCCATCTCCTCCAAAAATAGTGGGATTTTCCAATACAGTTTGGTCTTAAATCAGTATATTGAGTTAGAATGCGGATTTGTCAGTGTGAGTGTGAGCATGCAGCGTGACTGTTTCTGTGTCTGTCTGTCTGTGAGTGGGCGGCGTGATTGTGCTTATGTGTCTGTCTGTCTGTGAGTGGGCGGCGTGACTGTGTTTCTGTGTCTGTCTGTCTGTGAGTGGGCGGCGTGACTGTGTTTCTGTGTCTGTCTGTCTGTGAGTGGGCGGCGTGACTGTGTTTCTGTGTCTGTCTGTCTTTGAGTGGGCGGCGTGACTGTGTTTCTGTGTCTGTCTGTGAGTGGGCGGCGTGATTGCGCTTATGTGTCTGTCTGTGAGTGGGCGGCGTGACTGTGCTTCTCTATCTGTCTGTGAGTTGGGCTGCGGGACTATGCCTCTGTATCTGTCTTTGGGAACTCCACCCTTGTACTATTTTTCTCTCCACTACATTTGACTCTTCATTTTTGTTTCATTCCTTCTTTTCTTTTACCTCTCCTTCCTATTTCTCTAATTTATCTTCCACATGTTCTACCTCCACTTTCACACTTAAACCTCATCCCATCCATATATCTCCCTCTCTCTTCCCTTGCCTCCCTTAATAGCTCAAATATTTTTTCTATGGCACCCCTTCCTTCCCCTTCCATCCCTAACGCACCTGGAAGAATCAACAGAAAACTCAAACCCACAGAAGAAAAAATATTAAAGTCTAAAACACAAATATCAATCGAGTCTTCAACAAACGAATGAGTTAAAAGAAATCACTTGAGGTTCAGACCCTGATGTTATAGCTGTGATGTGGGCGAAGTTGATTGAGATGATTGCTATTGCATTAAAAATGGACGAAAATAGAGGACTCAAGGATGCGTAGCAATGCAAGTGAAGACACGGTTGTGGTTGTATGCAACCTATCAGTGAACAATAGAATGATTGCCCAGGAATTTTCAGAGAACATCAGAGCTGTAATAAACAAAGACAATAAGGCTGCAACAGCTCTCCACATAATGAGAGCCAAGGTTCTAATCATGGGAGATTTCAGGCATGAAGAAATAGACTGGGTGTCAAAAAACCCCACGTTGAGGCCTCGATACATAGAAAGCAGGGTTTGTGTACTTCCCACGAGCAAGTTTCCTATCAGAGCATTACCTGAAACATGTGCAACCAGATCGCTCAATATTTTTTACCAACCAAGTTGCGTTTTACTACTCACAAATGTGCCAGTTATACTCTAAGCGGCTGTCTACCATTTTATTAATAAATATAATGTAAAATCTTCTTGTTCTGTTTTGTTGTGGTGCATGTTAAAGGAAATATGCACCACAGCAAATCGCACAGTTGGTAAGTGTATGTAGTGTGTTGTATAATGGACGAAGATCTATTGAATATGGATATTTGATGCACCCGAGTCGGGAATTTAGGATTCCACAAATCCCCCTAAACTTTCCACCGGTTGCTTGAGGGAGGAATCTCACATGCTGACCAGAGGCACTGTGAGGGCCTTAGGTCATCTTCTTGGATGTGTTTGTATTCTTGCTTAGTGTGTTTGCTGGTTTACTTGAGTGTATCTACTTAGTGTATCTGTTTTTTTGGTGGGTGTATCTACTTGCTTAGTGTGTCTGCTTGCTTAGTGTGTCTGCTTGCTTAGTGTGTATGTCTGCTTTCTTGGCGCGTTTGTTTGTTATTCTGGGTGTATCTACTTGCTTAGTGTGTCTGTCTAGTTTATCTGTTTACTCAGTGTATCTGCTTGCCAGTTGTGTCTGCTTATAAAGTTTGTCTGCTTGTCCATTTTGTCTGCTTGCCAAGAGTAACTGCTTTCCTGGTGTGTCTCCTCGCCTAGTGTGTCTACCTTCTATGTCAGCTCGCATGATCGTCTTCTCACCTAGATGTCGTTCCTTCTCAGGTTCTGCTAAATTCATTAACTTAGTGATGCCATTATCCTATCCGATCAATAATTATCTCACACGAAACATACAATTGTATATTAAAGGGTTCTGTCATTAACGAGATTCAGTATTATGCAAGCATGGGTTAATAGGCAAATGCATTTAATTGACCTATCAAGTAACCTGTCAATTCAGCTAGAAATATAATTGATTGGTCAAATAGAATCCATTTTATATAACAAATATTGAAAATGTATTCAGGTCTGACAAAAATATATATCTTTTTTTTTTCTTTTAAAGAGAGAATTCATCAAAACGAAATCCAAACCGAAAAATGTAGCAGCGTTAGTGCGTGTTGGCGAGAGTTTCATGTTCGTGTCATGTAACTGATCACAGCTTCATGTGTTTGTGTGTCCGCCTGGGCTAAACTTATGGAGAAAATTATTTTAAAAAACTTGTTATAATGGGGGGGATTATTGAATTTATTGAATGCAGGTAAATGCTGAACGGTGTTTAACAAAAGAAATAATGAAAATCTCCTTTCTCTCTCTCTCTCTCTCTCTCTCTCTCTCTCTCTCTCTCTCTCTCTCTCTCTCTCTCTCTCTCTCTCTAATCATTATTTCTCTACTTCAAGTGGTTTATGAAGTTCATGTGGATAAATATAACAAAAAACGTAGAGAGGAAATAAAATTGCCTGGTTATCAGAGGGGGAACATTAACCAACAAAGTCTTTATAAATAGAATTGGCAGTATCGACGAGTGGGAGTAGCAACGGCCAGGGTGACCAGCCAGCATAAAAAACGTGGGAGGGGGAGAGTGGGGTTAGCAGGTGTAGAATATATATATATATATATATATATATATATATATATATATATATATATATATATATATATATATATATATATATATACATATATATATCGCGCTTCTTTATCATAACTGCTTAATAGGGAGGGATTTGTTCTCCACATATACGCGTTTCTTTGAAATGTAACTTCGCAGTTTCGCCAGATTCCATTTATCCGCTCTAATTAATGAGGCAACATCCAGACAACTTAATCCTCACTGATGTTCGAGCCCAGTTACGAGACCATGATACGCCCGCACCTCACTTTAACACGGGAAGCGAAATATTTTGTGCGTGAGGAGAGATGGTCACGTCAAAGGCTGCCCTCCGTGCCGGCATAGACGCTTCGCTCGAATATCCTCAAAAGCCAAGCGGGTTCGATTTCTTCTGCCAATATCTAAGGGACCGAGGAATAATGGGAAACAAGTGTGAAAGGGTTCTGAAAGGATTGAGGTAAAAGTTGAGGATGAGAGAAGGATGGTGGAGGGAGAGGCAAGCAGACG
>WNGS01163947.1:1731307-1752372 GCA_020271785.1 Procambarus virginalis
AAGCCACAGCAATTGGAAAATGGTTCGCTGAGTTGTACAGGTTTTTAAGGAAAATTGAATTCTGTCAACTACTCTCACTGCTCAAAGAAGATGTAATTCCCTCAACTATATGACGGTCAATGATTAAGAGTTCTCAAGAGTTGTAAATGTTCCATATATGAATTATTTTTATGCGCAAAAGTCACGGTTTCACGATAATTGCCAGAATTATATTTACAGAACGTAATAGAACTGTAGAGTGTAAATTAAATTAAACAAGCTATGCAAGCTAAATGCAGAATGCGGTTCTTAAAGCCAGCATGTAAAGTGTGAACTGTGTTGTTTGAGTAATGTGAATAAGTTCGTTAGTGATTTGTATGTAAATTATGTGGACAGGGAAGAATGTAAGCTATATACATCATGGAAGATTATTAACAGCATGCTTAGTGCAATCAGTATAGTGACGTTTAAACACTGTGAGCACTGGTCTACTGTGGTGTAAAAACATCCCGATCAGTGGAATACTACAGTGTAAACACATCACAAACAGCGGTATACCGCAGTGTAAACACATCACGATCAGCGGTATACAATACTGTAAACACATCACGAACAGCGTTATACAACAGTGTAAACACATCACAAACAGCGGTATACCGCAGTGTAAACACATCACAAACATCGGTATACTTTAGTGTAAACACATCACAAACATCGGTATACTTTAGTGTAAACACATCACAAAGAGTGATATACCTCAGTGTAAACACCTCCATGAAACAAAGCGCCGTGACCGCCTAGCGCAACCCCATAAAAATGCAGGTAAATACACCCCGCCAAACGGCCCATTCAATATGCAGTTACTCGCTCGGCGTCCACTGGTCTTGTTGATACGGCAAACAGGGCAAATTACATGACTTTTTAACGATACGAGCTTTAATGATAATGTAGAAAATGTGAATTTACAAGCAGCTCTCTTGAAGGGAGCTCCAGCAGCGAACACGGGAGCCCTTGAGAAGATGTGCGAGCTGTCAGTTTCCTAGTCTTTGGCCAGGGAGGAGAGCGTGCCTTTTCTCTTGACCAGGCAGGGAAACATACCTCGTCTCTTCACCAGGGTAAGAGGGGCACACTCTTCTCTTCACCAGGAAAGGAGGAGACGTCGTCTCTTCATCAGTGGAAGGAGCAGACGTCGTCTCTTCACCAGGGAAAGGAGCAGACGTCTCGTCTTTTCACCAGGGGAAGGAGCAGACGTCTCGTCTCTTCACCAGGGGAAGGAGCAGACGTCTCGTCTCTTCACCAGGGGAAGGAGCAGACGTCTCGTCTCTTCACCAGGGGAAGGAGCAGACGTCTCGTCTTTTCACCAGGGGAAGGAGCAGACGTCGTCTCTTCACCAGGGGAAGGAGCAGACGTCGTCTCTTCACCAGGGGAAGGAGCAGACGTCGTCTCTTCAACAGGGAGAGGAGCAGACGTCGTCTCTTCACCAGGGGAAGGAGCAGACGTCTCGTCTCTTCACCAGGGGAAGGAGCAGTCGTCGCCTCTTCACCAGAGAGAGGAGCACACATCGTCTCTTCATTAAAGAGAAGAACGCACTTAATCGGAAATTCGATAAATGTAGACTACCTGCACGTCTGGGGACCTATGTATTATTTGAACAATTTATAACAAATTATATACTTAAGTATTATGATGACAATTGGGGCACTTTGACTAATGTTTTATATAGCTGTTTTTTTGTATTAATAAGTGGGTAACAGTTACTAATTCAGCATAATAACCTATGCAACACTGAACTCTCCCGTAGGAACATAATTCAGACTTTAAGTTTATAAATATATGCATTGAACTTAACTGAGAATATAAATATATCCTGGTGGTATTTGGTTCATAGGAAAGAGTTTCAAAATAAAAAATATTGATGGATTCGTCTGCATCGCTACTTGAACCACAAAGTTAACATATATATCAAGAGATAGCATGCACGTATTTCACTAAAGAGTGTGTGATGTTATTGTTCTACCATCTTCGGCCTGCTAGGTGCCTAGATTAAGACCTCAATCTAATTAGTTTCTTGCTGTTATTTTTACCTCAATTCTTAGTGCAGTTATGGCTATATACTCCAGTGTGTCCATGGTTAGGTTCGGTTAGGGTGCGATAATTAAGTACAGTTTTATTATTTGTAAGCCATCAATTATCCTGATCCTTATAAAGTCGTCATCTGCCTTAGTTGCATATCTTAATTAATTGCATCTTATATAAGATGCCCTGTAATACTGTTTAGAGTTCAAGATGAAAAGAATATATATATATATATATATATATATTATATATATATATATATATATATATATATATAATATATTATATATATAATTATATATATATTATATATATATATATATATATATATATATATAATATCTATATATTATATATATATATACTATATATATATATATATATATATATATATACTAGTGATACATAGCTCTGGGTGTAATAATCCTGTCAGTATAGTTGGTCGATGGGTCTCTGCAGTGGATTAAGGAGTGAGGAAGTGCGTGAGCCTGGGAGTGTGCATGGGATTATCAGGTCACACGAGAGAGAGTCAACAGCCAGAGAGACAATGAACAGGTTCTCCCATGTTACCCTCTGTCACCTGGCAATGGTGGTAAGACAATAGAGACATGGTAACACTTACCGTTTATCCAATAGAAAGTTATCATCCACGCTCAGTAATGGAACAAGGAAAGTTATTATAATTGTCACTGCTGGTGATCATTTATCTTAAGCTTATTTAAACAAATCGAGTTTCTTCAAAGTATTTTCCTGTATTCTAATCATAGGCGAAGTTGAATAGATGATAAAATAGTGAATAGTCTTAATGAATAGATAATATAAGCCTCAGGTTTAGAACACTGTATGATAACACAAGTCCCAGGACAGAACACTATGTTAACACAGGTCCCAGGATAGAACACTGCATGATAACAAAATCCCCAGAACAAAATACTGCATGATAACACAATCCCCAGAACTGAACATTGCATGATAACACAAGCCCCAGAACAAAACACAACATGATAACACAAGCCACAGAACAGAACATTGCATAATAACACAAGCCCCAGAATAGAAAACTGCATGATAACACAAGCCCCATAACAGAAAACTGCATGATAACACAAGCCCCATAACAGAAAACTGCATGATAACACAAGCCCCAGAACAGAAAACTGCATGATAACACAAGCCCCAGAACAGAACAATGCATGATAACACAAGCCCCAGAACTGAACACTGAATGATAACATAAACCCCAGAGCAGAACAACTGCATGAAAACTACCTTGAGGATACTCTGAATTGGTTCCGAGATCAATGATCCCGCGGTCCAGTTTTTGATCATTCGTCTTGGTTGACCAGACCAATGGCCACAGTTACTTCCCTCCCTGGGACTGATTGGTCCCTGGGAGCCAGTGGCTGAGCGGATAGAACACTGGACGCTTGATCTTGTGGTCCCGGGTTCGATCCCGGGCGCCGGAGAGAAACGATGGGCAGAGTTTCTTTCACCCTGATGCCCCCTGTTACCTAGCAGTAAATAAGTACCTGGGAGTTAGTCAGCTGTCACGGGCTGCTTCCTGGGGGTGGAGGCCTGGTCAAGGACCGGGCCTCGGGGACACTAAAGTCCCGAAATCATCTCAAGATAACCTCAAGAAGATAACCTCACAGACCCTTAATCACACAGTTACCCATCACTGTCACTAAATTATTCAGAAATCCTTAAGCAATTACTTTACGAAAAAATGGTTAAATTACTGACTAAACGAATACAATATAAATAGCGTGAGAGAAAGCGACCCGGTAAGAGACAACGTCAGTCGCTCCTGTCATAGCAACATCACCCTCGACGGGCATGGCTGGGCTGCTGGCCTTACCCTATGGCACCAAAGCCGAGATCACATCAACAAACCCATTAAACCTAAGTGAGTTTTTTGGCCACGGTCTATTCGTGAGGGACGTCCCTCGGGAGGCCCTGAGGAACTGCGTGTTGTCAGCCGGGGCTCACGGTTCGATACCTCAGCCAATTCACTTTAGAGGGAGTTTTGCCGAGATTTTTTTTTTGTCTTTTCCTCTCACATATCCAAATTGCTCCAATATTGCAATATGCGAGACATGGGATTCATCAAGACTTGAAGGCGAGTCCTGTGTGTAATGAGTTTTGGGGAATGTTTTCGGGTGTTTATACTCGTGATTTGCTTCAGGCGAATGGAAGGCTTTCTCGTACGTCTCGTTTAATTGTGTAATGTATTATTGACTCTTTTTAAAATCAAATATATACAAATATGCCAGAATATAGACATATATTTGCATCTGTTATCTAAGCAGCTTACGTCCTCTATGCCCTCATCACATAAAGGTCAGAATTGTGAGGAAGTGTTAGTCACAAGCTTCGTAAGTTTCTCTACGGATGCTCTAGGTCTATTGGCTAGAGCAGCGTGTGAAGTGCTCCTGCATGTGTATGGTCGAACTCCATCCAGCGCTCTAATAAGGGAACGTTAACTCTCCATTGCTGTGAATTCACTATAATCCTTGAATTTACTTGATACAGTTTCGGTTGAATACCAGTTAGATATTCTGAGTATTCCGGCCAGGTAGTTCGAGCATACATGTGCATTAAATGTTATTAACGAAATTATGTTAATTATAAAAACAAAGGAACCATGGGATCAACACGTATAAGTCAAATACGATCTCATTGAAGTAATAACTCAGTATTAGACAGTGTTTAAGAGTTATGACTCAAAACGAGTTTCGTTCACTTTCAGCTCCCTAAGTCACGGTAACCCAAACCTCTTACAAACCTAAATTTGTTTAAACCCTTAATAATAAATAATAATAATAATAATATAATAATAATAATAATAATAATATATTATTATTATTATTATTATATTATTATTATTATTATTATTATTATTATTGCTATGTATATTCAGGCACTTTCTTGCCTACAAAATCAAAAATTAACTTATTGAAATCTACGTAGATTAATATTATATATATAATATGCAGAAGGCAAATGAAAATTTTCCTGCTCGAATTATCATATCAACGACTTACAATGAATGTGTGGCCGTACTGGCTGCTGCAAGCAACAGCCTAACCTATCAAGTTATAAACAGATATGCCTAGTCTTGGGCAGTAGAAAAGCTCTCTAAACCGAATAAAGGTAAGGTACAGATATGTTGACCAGACCACACACTAGAAGGTGAAGGGACGACGACGTTTCGGTCCGTCCTGGACCATTTTAAAGTCGATTGAGAATGGTCCAGGACGGACCGAAACGTCGTCGTCCCTTCACCTTCTGGTGTGTGGTCTGGTCAATATACTTCAACCACGTTATTGTGATTCATCGCCTACATAAGGTACAGATAAACTGTAATCTGAAAGAATCTATTATCAGTGTTAGAAACTGACAATATTATACGTGAAACAACTTTACCTGCTTAGAGGTAACGATGATTTATGGTCGGATTTTCCCGGTTATCGTCAAATTGAAGACGCTCATTAAAGCTGACGCAAGAGGTTTTCCAATGACACCCACTTGAAAATGATGATCGTGCGGAGTTCGACGGAGGGAGTCAGTGGAGCGTGCAACGGAGGGCGCAGAGTGGAGCACGGAACAGAGGGTGCGGAGTGGGCCGTGCAACGAAGAATACGTGTGGAGTGTGAAACGCAAGTCACGGAATGGAGCATGCAAAGGGCGGGGAAGCGATCTGTAGCGTGCAACAGAGGTCAATCATGGAATAGAGCGTGCAACGGCGTTCATTGAGTGGAGCGTGCAACGGCGTTCATTGAGTGGAGTGTGCAATGGTGATCATGCTGTAGAGCATGCAACGGAAGGCCCGGGGTGTACACACACCCTCTCAGAAGGGTGTGTACAGTAAAGTGAACTTTTGAGTTTAGGTGGACCACAAATGGCCAGTTGCAACTTTTGACGAGGTTCGTTCAGCTACAGAATTATATTTATTTGCTTTTCATTATATATCATCTTTATTTACCGTGTTTGTGCCTCCTCCGCTGTGTTAATTATCTATCTACTGATGTTAACAATACTTATTCTGAATCTTATTAACATATATACACTTCGGAACATAGAGGCCAGGCTGGAGGAGTTCCAGCATACGTCAGAAGATAGTATAAACCCTGGAAAAAGTATATCTACACTGAACTACGGGCAAGAAGATTCCAGGAATCTGTATACATGCGGTGGTGCTACTGACGTGTGAAGACGGCTGAGAGACTGCATAAGTTTACCAGTATACTGGGTATCCTAGCCTCCCCAGTTATTTGACAACTGCACTGTGCAGTGTGTGTGTGCGGAATTGAGAGATTTATAAAGTAGGTACTGGGTTAGGGAGCCCTGTACGCCGTCAGCAGTGCCAAGGACGACGTTCTGAAGAACAGTTACCTGCTGAAGAGGTCTTAAGGCTCCTCATTCTACTCCTCTACCCTCTTGGGACATCAGGTGTGATCAACTGTTTGATATACTGTATATTAAATGTCGCTATGTTTATAAATAATGTGTTTATAAAATATAAATGAAAATATTCATTTAAATCTGTTTTAATAAGTAAGTTTAACGTTAGTCAATGTAATAAATTTTTAACTAAAATAACAAAAATGAACGAATTTCTTATACATTGAAGAAATATTATTGCTAAAAATATTCTGAAGAAAAAATAAAATGTTGATGTTATAGGAAGAAATAGTAATTGGTTATTTTTTTTTATTTTATTGGTAATTTGTGGCAGGAAGCCCTAAGGCAAAGAGAGTAACTCAATTTCTATAGAACGTATATAAAATATTTGTAACTGAAGTGGGAAGGGATACACCAAGAGAGAAACTATTACTCTCAACAAGAAATATACGCTGAGAACTTTTAACACAAAAGAATTCCTATCCAGTAACAGCTGCAAGTGGCAACAAGTGCAGGTTGCGACAGGTGTGGGTCGCGACAGGTGCGGGTTGCGACAGGTGTGGGTCGCGACAGGTGTGGGTTGCGACAGGTGCAGGTTGCGACAGGTGCAGGTTGCGACAAGTGCAGGTGGCGACAGGTGTGGGTTGCGACAGATGCAGGTTGCGACAGGTGCAGGTTGCGACAGGTGCAGGTTGCGACAGGTGCAGGTTGCGAGAGGTGCGGGTTGCGAGAGGTGCGAGGTCGCGACAGGTGTGGGTTGCGGCAGGTGCAGGTTGCGACAGGTGCAGGTTGCGACAGGTGCATGTTGCGGCAGGTGCAAAACTCAAGTGTGTCCTCGACTGGTCGACCGCCAGCAACACTCTCTAACTCGACACACTCACACACCTGCTCTCTTACCTTTATTCTTATCTTAATCCTCATTTTGATATTTTGAAATATAAAATAAATACATAATATAAACAGGGGTACCACCTTTGGTGCAATTGTTGGGATCCATAGGTTCGAAGAAGGGAAAAAACAACGTTCATTGAACTCCCGCCGTTTGACCCTAAATACGTATGAGTATTTGCTTCTCCAATCACTCCCTTTATATCATTATTGTTAAACACTTGATTATATTTTATTACGCAAGGTTACACAGTTACATAGCTGATTGGTTAGAAAATGTGGACAGTAAGACGGAATAAGGGAAGTTTGTTTCCTAGAGGCTGTAGATTTCTTCGAACTCCTCCCACGTCGGGCAGGAACCTAGGACGCATCGGGTGTTCCCGTTCTTCATCGCCACTCTGAAGCGCTGGAAGAGAAAGCTCGCCGCTCTAGAGAATCTTGTTGCTTTGATGAGCCTAGAACCGAGGTCCTTAAGAAACCTTGCACTCTCTCCCCATGGACCAAGAGTTTCTAGTAACTATCATATTTTGATAGTCAAATGTGGTAAACATGGACTTGTACATTAAATGGCTTAGACCGTAGTGGGGTTGACAGTGGTGGTGATCGTGTAGACAGTGGTGGTGGTGGTGCAGACAATGGAGGTGATGGTGCAGACAGTAGTAGTGCAGACAGTGGAGGTGCAGACAGTGGTAGTGTACACAGTAGTTGGAAGCAAACCATCTCCATTTTTCCGAGCGATGATATCGGATAAAATATGAATATAATTTCCTATAATTAATGGTGAAAGTTCTGGGTGAAAGAATGAGGATGACAATAGGTACAAAAGCCAAGCGGCGCATGATGAAAGTGTCCTGTGCCGCCATGTTGACGGTGCTGGTCGTGTCCTGGGCCGCCCTGGTCCTTCTCAACAGGTTCCTGGGCCAGGAGCGGGCCAGCCTGGCCACCCTCCGCGTGACCTGGTACCCGTGGGCGGCAGGCAAGTACCTCACGCAGGACCCGACGGGGTGGCCGATGCCCCCGGGCTTCTGACCACCTTCATCTGCCGGTGTTGCCAGGTGTGGCTCCTCTGGTGTCACGGCGGCTGGCCCACGGGCTGGCTCCTGTGGGGATTGTCCCACCTCGTCTTCCTGGCCATCTTTGGCGCCGCCGTGTCCTTCGCCGTCAGGAAGTTCATCAGCATCTTCATGGCCGCCAAGCATCTGGACGCTCAAGGCGGGGTGCTGCCTCAGCGGATCCAGATGCATCAGCGCGATGACAATGGCTCGGAACCTTCGGTTTCTGATGAACCCTCGGTTCATCAGAAACCGAGGGAACATCAGAAACGGAAGGTTTTTGAAAAATCCGTTTCTGAGGAACCAGTCTCTGAAGAACCCGTTTATGAGGAACCCGTTTCCGACGAATCCGTTCCTGAGGAATCCATTCCTGAGGAATCCATTCCTGAGGAATCCATTCCTGAGGAACCCGTTCCTGAGGAACCCGTTCCTGAGGAATCCGTTCCTGAGAATCCGTTCCTGAAGAACCCGTTTCTGTAGAACCCGTCCCTGAGGAATCCGTTCCTGAGGAATCCGTTTCTGAAGAACCCGTTTCTGTAGAACCCGTTCCTGAGGAATCCGTTTCTGAGGAATCCGTTTCTGTAGAACCCGTTTCTGTAGAACCCGTTCCTGAAGAACCCGTTCCTGAAGAACCCGTTCCTGAGGAATCCGTTCCTGAAGAACCCGTTCCTGAGGAATCCGTTCCTGAAGAACCCGTTTCTGAAGAACCCGTTCCTGAAGAACCCGTTTCCGGGGGATCCGTTTCCGAGGGATCCGTTTCCGGGAGATCCGTTTCTGAAGAACCCGTTCCTGAGGAATCCGTTCCTGAAGAACCCGTTCCTGAAGAACCCGTTTCCGAGGGATCCGTTCCTGAAGAACCCGTTTCCGAGGGATCCGTTCCTGAAGAACCCGTTTCCGGGGGATCCGTTTCCGAGGGATCCGTTTCCGGGAGATCCGTTTCCGGGGGATCCGTTTCTGAAGAATCCGTTTCTGAAGAATCCGTTTCTGAAGAACCCGTTCCTGAAGAACCCGTTCCTGAAGAACCCGTTCCTGAAGAACCCGTTCCTGAAGAACCCGTTCCTGAAGAACCCGTTCCTGAAGAACCCGTTTCCGAGGGATCCGTTTCCGAGGGATCCGTTTCCGGGAGATCCGTTTCCGGGAGATCCGTTTCCGGGGGATCCGTTTCCGGGGATCCGTTTCCGAGGGATCCGTTTCCGGGAGATCCGTTTCCGGGGGATCCGTTTCTGAAGAATCCGTTTCTGAAGAATCCGTTTCTGAAGAACCCGTTTCTGAGGAACCCGTTTCTGAGGAACCCGTTTCTGAGGAAATGAAACCTCGCAAAACATTCTCGGGCGATGAAACAAGGCGTTGCGAAAATTGCAGGAAGTGCATCAATGACGATATAAAGACCGTCTTAATCCCGGAGGCTCCAGGATGGCTGGCAGCACCGTGCCTCTATGCAACCGGCGCTGGTGTGATCGGGACATGTCCCTTCCCGTTAGGGTTCATCGGCTGCCTCTGCTTCGGTCTGGGCATCTGGCGGGACGTTGTCGACACGAACGCAGCGTATGAGCGTCAAGAGTTCCTGCAGGACGTATGTACGCACTGCGGGCACCCTCACTCCTGTTACTGACCAGGGTATCAAGTGTTGTACCCGCCAGGTACAACACCTACACTGGCTTTGCTCCCTGGTGAGAGCACCAGGTGATTCTCTGCGCCCTGGTAAGTCTGTGAGACTCACCAGGGCGCCCTTTGCGCCCTGGTGAGTCTCCTGAGATTGATGGATGCCTACTACTACCCGCCAGGCACATGCAGACGTATGTATGTATTTCGTTTTTTGCACATATAACAAAAACTAAAACAACCTATCCTAGGTTTAACACAAGCTGTCTTAGGCCTCACTATATGTGTGTAAAAAACTTGGCCTTGGAAGAGTTGGGTTTGATTGTTGCATTCCTTCTTGAGTCCACTATAAACTTTCAGTTACAAAACATGCATCCAGATTTCATTCAATTTGCAATTAAATCTCATACACTATACATCCAGCTCTCATACACAATGTATCCAGTTCTTCTACATCACTGGTGAATTTGACAGTGTAGTGAGCGAGTAACAGTCAAAATAAGTGTAGTATAGACAGGTTGCAGTGCACTCACGTTAAGTGGTGTTCTAAATTTGTATAAAGATAACTAGACTGCATAGAGTGAGGCTCCGTGAGGGCTAAAGTGATGTATTTAATAATTATCACTCTTCCTTTTGCTTGGTCTTGAAGGAGGCCGGCCTCGGGTGAAAGAGGGCTGTGACGATCTCTGACTGGATCCTGTAGGTGCGGGACCGGGACGTCTACCTCCTGGGGGTAGTGCGGCCCAGGCTCTGCTTCATGAGGCTGGGGTCGTTCTTGCCCTTAACGGGGTGGTTCTTCTACAGCTCAGACCACGGCGGTCTCCAGGTTTTGAGTCCCTGTGTCTTAGTTGAATAGCTTCTCCGGAGCTCAGGATTCCTGCGACGGCGCTGGAACCAATCATATTGGCGTTTCCTTTCCATTGGAGACTTTCGGCGCCGTGGAGACTTTCGGCGCCGTGGAGACTTTCAGCTCCGTAGAGAGGAGGGACCTGCTGCTTGGGTAACAGCTTCTCCTCCGTATCAACCTACCCTGGCTTTGCGTCCTGGAAAAGCTACCGACAACCAGAGTGCAACTCCATAGTCTCCTGAGATTGATGGAGTTGCACTCCATCAGTCTCAGCTAGCTTTTTGAAGGAGTTGGGGTCTAAGCTAATCGAAACAACTAGAGACCCTAGAGCTGCCAGTTTTCTTTTTCAGCGCCTTAGTGTGGCGATCCAGAGAGGAAATGCTCACTGCATCCATGGTTCCTGCCCGCCGTCTGAGGAGCTGGAGAAGCTATTCAACTTGTGACAAGCGGCCTTGTACCCTGCATGTAATCAATATTGTAACTTTTTTGTGTAATGACATTTTCAAATAAAGTTAGACAAATATACACACATACCAAAAGAATAGGGATGGTAGGAGAAGAAAATATCAAAGTGTTCAGTGAGGATCCACAAGGTCTTCTCTGAGTACTCTTTATTTTCTTCTCCGAGGCTATGGGTCCCTACACTTGCACCAGAGGTGGTACCCCTTTTAGGTATAAAAAAAAAAAAAATATATATATATATATATATATATATATATATATATATATATATATATATATATATATATATATATATATATATATATATATATATATATATATATACAATGTGTGTGTGTGTGTGTAATTTGTATAAACATAACTAGACTACATAGAGTGAGGCTCCGTGACGGCTACTAGGAGGGACTAGTAACGTTATAAAATCCGTAATAAATAATTAGTTCATAAAAAATCAGTCCGCTATATAAACCGTGTTTGTGGAAGTCTTTAAATTATTGATGAACATCACTTAATTGTTTTTCTGAACTTCAAAAATATTGCACATCTCAGAACAACTTAATTCCTGATGCTAAGCTTAAGCTATAAAGTTCCAACTAACTCGCGTATTCTGGAAGCTTGCAAGTGCGCCCGGAGAGAAGAATGGTGTCTTATGCGAGCACACGGAAACTCCGAGTTAATGGCCTGCAGCCTCGCGGGAGCTGTGAATTATGCATTCCTGCCCGGCACCAGTTTCTAAGACGTGGTTTTTTTGTGGGTCCGGACAACCACCCAGCCTCACGGGGTCCTCCTAACCTCACGGGGGTCTCACCCAACCTCACGGGGCCCTTCTAACCTCACGGTTCCCCACCCAACCTCACGGGGTCCTCCTAACCTCACGGGCACCCACCCAACCTCACGGGGTCCTCCTAACCTCACGGGCTCCCACCCTGCCTCACAGGCACCCACCTAACCTCAAGGGTCCTCCTAACCTCACGGGCTCCCACCCTGCCTTACGGGCACCCACCCAACCTCACGGGGTCCTCCTAACCTCACGGGCTCCTCTCAGTCCCACGGGTACCCAGCCTACCTTACGGGTACCTTCCAGTCTCATAGGCACCCACTACACTTCACAGGCTCCTCCCAGCCTCACGGGTTTGTCCCACTGACCTGCGAAGCTGCTTAGTATGCAACATCTGAAATAAATGTCGGGAAGAGTAGGTGTAAGAAAATTGAGAGAGAGAGAGAGAGAGAGAGAGACACACTGATAACTGTGCAACTAACCTATAATGAATGAAAATGTATGATGTCAGCTGCAACTATACGATCTTGAATGTGAAATCCCCCGACAATCCAATCTAAATGCAAGTCTTCACTCAAAGCACCTTGTATGTAACTCGGGTCAATGGTCACGTGACATTCCGAGAACAGAGGGTATTTCCCCACCATAAATCCACTAAAAGTTACGTTTCCTCCCCATTGCGTACACGGTGATATGTATACCCCTCGTGCATCGCACCTCGGAACAGAAGCACCAATTGTTGCTGCACACGGCGTACTGAACGTCTGTTTGTCTACCATTAATGTCTGACAAACGACGCAGAGAATCTCGCGCGAGACAATGTTACCATCGCTTTCGGCATATCATAAGTTTTG
Organism: Procambarus virginalis; assembly: GCA_020271785.1. Lineage (NCBI taxonomy): Eukaryota > Metazoa > Arthropoda > Malacostraca > Decapoda > Cambaridae > Procambarus > Procambarus virginalis. Next base: position 1,744,250 of record WNGS01163947.1, read on the forward strand.
AATGTATTTATCTGTGAAAAATAATTAACGTTTTTCGGAAAACAATTCTAAAGGGAATTCAACTTATTCAGTTGTTGCCAAAAAAGTAGGCATCCATCAGTCTTAGGAGACTATGGGGTTGCACTCTGGTTGTCGGTCTGAATGACCTCTCCAGGGTGCAAAGCCAGGGTAGGTTGATAAGAAGGAGAAGCTGTTACCCATGCAGCAGGTCTCACCTCTCCACGGCGCCGAAAGTTTCCAGTGGAAAGGCAATGCCAAAACGATTGGTTCCAGCGCCGTCGCAGGAACTGAGAGTTTCGGAGTTGACCTCGAAGTTGGTGAAAGAAGGCACAGGGACTCCAAACCCGGAGACTGTCATGGTCGGGGCCGGAGAAGAACCACCCCCATCAAGGGCAAGAACGACCCCAGCCTCCTGAACAGAGCCTTGGCTGAACGAGCCCCAGGAGGTGGACGTCCCGGTCCCTCACCTACGGGTTCCAGATAGAGATCGTCACAGCCCCCTTTCCACGCGAAGCCGACTTCCTTTAAGACCAAGCAGAAGGAAGTGATAATTATTAAATACAACAATTATTTTTATAATTATTATTATGATAATATAATTAATAATTATCCCTGCCTAAAAAAAATGTCATAATATTGAAGCAGACGTTCATTTAGATGTGCTTTTGAATACGACCTAAAGGTTTAGAGCTGTAATTCCAGCACGAATCATCTGATTATTTCTTATTCACTTGGGAAGAAAAGTAATAACCAAAAATTTTAATTTCCACGTTTCGAAAATGAGCCTTTCACGTTTCCTTAGAGAAGAAATTTGTAGTGTCAGAGGTAGAGGGAAAGGAAACACAAAAAGATACACACAGTATCACAGTATATACACACATACAACACAGTATGTTGCATACGGATGTGATGAGAAGATGATCATATTATACTCGCTGGTTGAAAGAGATATTGAGCGAGAGAGAGTGAGGAGACAGAGAGCCAGACAGACAGACAGAGAGCCATACAGTCAGACAGTCAGAGAGCCAGAGAGCCAGACAGTCAAAGAGAGTGAGACGTGAGACAAAGAGAAGAAAAGAGAGTCTCTGGGGGCGCATTGAAAACACGCTTACCCTGCGCCACGTGAGCGATTTGGTCCATTTCCGTGTCCTGGCCAGACAGTCCTGTCTGGGAACCAATCCTTAACTCTTCGTGGTTCAGGAAAAACTAGTGGGTAAGCCTTACATGAGCTATGGGAGGGAAAGCTCTAAGCTTGCTAACAGAAGTGAGAAGTCGTTTGTTCCTGCCACCACCTGTGTAAAGGAAAATGAGAGGTAGAGAGAGAGAGAGAAAGAGAAGGGTATAGAGGAAGAGATGAAGGGAGACAGAGGGAGACGAAAAACTAGAGGGTTAGAGAGAGAGGGAGTAAGTGAGATTTGTTATATTAAATTTTATTAATTTCCCTCAGAAAAGCATAATTCAACATATATAAAAAAAAAACATATTTTGTTTCACTTAATTAAAATGTAAAAATATATCGTGGGTCCAGTTTTGAATTCCTACACAATATAATAACAATGTAGTACATTTGGCTAATTATTAAAAATATTGCATGTCTATATAATAGATATTTGTGGACTTGGGCAACAAGCGTTGTTTAAAAAACATATTTGGTTAAAATTGACCGCATTGCTGGCAGTGTTAATCATATAGTGTAAGCTTTCTATGCTTCTATTTTCTTAGTATCAGTATTTAAAAGAGCAACCATATTACCAAAATTCTTGGTAAAGAAACTAATAATTATTGAAGGGTTTATTTTCTACAACGTTTTGTTTTTCTCTGGAACATCTTCAGGTAGTCTAACATCTGGGAGTTAGACAGCTGCTACGGGCTGCTTCCTGGGGGTGGAGGCCTGGTCGAGAACCAGGCCGCGGAGACACTAAGCCCCGAAATCATCTCAAGATAACCTCAAGATAAGGTAGAGAATGAATCGTGAAGAAAGCAACACGTGATGAATAATGTGAAAATTGTCTCTCTTTTAACAAGGAAGGAAATATTAAAGAAGAATGGACCTGAGCACTTTTGTATTTAATCAACACATTTTCAAAAGTAAAATAACTGATGAATTATTGATGAAGATTAAGCCATCCAAGAGGTAGCACGGACATAAATAGCCCTTAACAATAACTAAATACAGCTCTTGAACATATAAACAGGAAGGTGATGGGTGAGGTGTAAAAGAATCTCTTTATAACATAATAAGATGAAACTGAAGAAGACCCTGGAAACACTATCCCTATAATGACAAATACATTTGTATTCCTAAAACCCCTAGTGGGATATCTGTGTATTAATATTCTTACTAGATCGCTATTTAATTCATCCATTAAAAATAGATCAAAATTGTACAAACCATTATTAATATTCAAATTGTATGGCATTGTAATTTGTATTAAAGCAGATTCAATAATGTTTCTTTTGAAAATGATTTTACACTTTGTTATTGAAGACGACATCCCCCTAATCAATTTGATGAGCATTTTCTGACATGTGAACAAATACAGCATTAGATATTTGACAACTTCTAACAGAATATTTACCCCTACTGTTAGATACTATTTCATGTTCGCATTGGGTTAACTCTCTGTATATTAAGTTTACAAATTAAACAATGTTTCAATTAATCCTCATGTTAAATTAATATTTTGATATATGGTCTTTAATTACAAAAGTTCCTATTGACAATATTCTTGCTTTACTCGTGAATTAATGAACTATGAATTACCTCTGTCTTCTGATATTATTGTCAATCTTTTATAACTTTGTATAAAAGAATGTAAATTTACTTGTAATAATGAAAATTGTATACAGACTTTTGGTATGGCAATTGGGAATCCACTATCCTCATTGCTTTCAAAATTACATGGACTCTTTAAAAGAAATTTGTAAGCTTACCCATGGAACCATTCTATGGTTTAGGCATATTGATGATATTTTGTGAATTTGTCCTTCAAATGTTAGTTCTGAGTTCTTAAATAAGGAGTTTGAAAATATTGATTCTATTGGTTTCAACTCTGCTACCCAACAAGTTTCTTGGAAGCTTGTTGTAGCAAGCTCAACGTACATTTTTTAACATAATCAACATTGAGAAAACTCGCCGAAAAATATGTTTTGCTTCCTATATTTCGCTGGGTTCAAAATATTTTCAAGACCTTGAAACTTTGATGTGCATGTGGTGTTTAATTATGAAAATGTTATTTGAAAATTATGTCAGAAATAGCCCCTCGTATTGATAACTCTCTCATGCATATACTCATGTGCATGTGTGTGCATGTGTGTGCATGTGTGTGTGCATGTGTGTGCATTTACTCTTTGTATCTGCAGAATCGAGCTATTAGCTCATGGACCCCGACTTTCTAACCAATTTTATTTTTCCTCTATTATGTCTACTATATATATCTCACACGCACACACACACACACACACACACACACACACACACACACACACACACACACACACACACACACACACACACACACACACACACACACACACACACACACACACACATTCCCAGGAAGCAGCCCGTTGCAGTTGTCTAACTCCAAGGTACCTATTTACTGTTAGGTGAACAGGAACACCAGGGTGAAAGAAACTCTGCCCATTTGTTTCTGACTCTGTCTGGGATCGAACTCGGGCCCTTATGACTACGATCCCAGAGCGATGACCATTCATTAGCGAGGCCCATGTGTGAGTGTAGATTGGTTAGGCGGAATTTTTACTTCTTAAACTGAAATTGAGGTTTCTTCTGTTGTGAATTGTCGATCTTGTCTTCTCTTACTCTTCTCGCTAGCAACTCGTCTCTCAATTGACTGCAGATAGCAAGTCAATTGCTATCTGCCGAAACTCTATTGACCCACTTAACCTCAATTGACTCACTTTAACCTCTATTGATTCACTTTAATCTCTATTGACCCACTCTAGTCACTTTTAATAAATTCATTAGTGTTCAACCTGCCCTATGGTTCTCGCCTCTCTCTGCTTTAACCGAGTTTCTCTTTGAGTTACGCTTCTCTCGTATGACTTGTTACCCCTGGCTCCACCCTGGCGACTCTAGCTCCACCCTGGCGACTCTGGCTCCACCCTGGCGACTCTGGCTCCACCCTGACAACCCTGGCTCCACCCTGACGATCGAACCTTAACATATTACTTCAATGAAAGCCACAAACGCTCAACCTTCTGCTTTGAAGATCTATTTTGTGATAGGTCAAGGCAGCCCCATAAATCAATGTTATCGATGCTTCAATGTCATGACCTCGCTAAATTGTTGGTGTGCTTCAGTGAGACACGAATCATTGCTTGAATGTTGCTGGCTTTACATATCATCTATATTAAATTATATATTTATGTTTAGGTTGCAATGGGTAGTATTTAAGTGGTTGTCTTTAGGTTGCTAGGTGGTTGTGTTTCGGTTGCTAGGAGATTGTGATTTGGTTGCTAGGAGGTTGTGTTTCGGTTGCTAGGTAGTTGTGTTTCGGTTGCTAGGTGGTGGTGCTTGCCTGCCTCAGATGTACGGTTGTCCTGTCCTATGGCTCTGCATAACTGTGTGTCAAATAGACCAGTAAATGAATAATGATGCATTGTGTGTAATTGCATAATGAGGCATTGCTCATGCCCAGAGGTATCTGAGCTGCCTGTCTTCCTGACAGCTTGTCTGCCTTCATTTCTATCTGCTTGCATTCCTGACAGCCTGTCTGCCATCTTTTTTACATCATAAAAAAATTTCAATAATGTTGCAGCAATGTAATTATGTTTTATTAATGTGTATGTCAATGTCATGACATCACAAGCATCAAATTCGAGGTGGATTTGCCTAACCAGAAGCGTTCAAACTGTGACAAACCCCTAGACCTCTCATATGTTCGATAGAGCGTCAATATTACAGTGATGTTAATGTTTACGAAAGCATCGGTATTTTAACCAATTGTCAATATAGCTTTGAATTTCAGTGCATTACGTGTGAGTCTCCATAGTCTCCTGAGACTGATGGATGCCTACTACTACTAAGTGTGAGTAAGTTTGGGGCATTGTGAGAAGAAGGAGCATGAGAATTAAAATGAAAATTTAAGAAAAATGAGGAATAATTGGGGGAGAGAATGATGATGAGGAAGGTAAGGTATATAGGAAGGAAGGTATATATATATATATATATATATATATATATTATATATATATAGATATATATAATATATATAATATATATTATATATACATATATATATATATATATATATATATATATATATATATATATAAGATATATATATCCAACCTATGCTTTAATCAATCAGAAATCCGGTAATCTGTCCCATACAACTGCTTCCAAAATCCAATGCAAGGGCTGTCGTCGCACCTTAATTCCCTTTACTTCCGGACCAGACATTTAGCGGACCTGTGCATCTTTTCCATCATTTGCATGATTTTTAAGGAGCGTTCACGCTGGTCATGCGAACCATAATGTAGGTCAAACTTACCTTAAATAAAGCATTTTGAAAAGATCGTTGGTTAGCAAAGTGTGTGTGTTTGTTTGTGATTATTTATGTTAAGTCTACCCCAAGCTTCAATGTAATTAGCATTGATTAGCTTCAATGCTTCAATGTGATTTTCTACAATTACATCGTAAGTGTAAGCTATGCCTCTCTTTAAGGAGAGGCCATCGCATATAATTACTTTCAGCAATAGTTTGACGGAGAGATTGTTTGTTTAACTCCATCTGCATTAACATTTCCTTGTCACTAACTCCATCATTTAGGTAAATTCGTTTTTTTTTTTAAATAACGAAGGTGACGTTAAGAGCCACCATTTTTTACGGTGCTTGCAGCGCTGTGGCGCAAGTTGATACATTTACTACATAATGTCTCCTCTATTGCCATATATGTGGCAGCGGGTGTTTATTTTAACAAACGCTAACACCTCACGAATCTATTGTTCGTTTGTGGGTTAGAGCGCCAGGTCGAGGGAGCCGGTCGGCCGACGCGGACAGCACGCTGGATTTGTGATCCCTGTGGTCCCTTGTTCGATCCCAGGCGCCGGCCGAGAAACAATGGGCAGAGTTTCTTTCACCCTATGCACCTGTTACCTAGCAGTAAAATAGGTACCTGGGTGTTAATCAGCTGTCACGGGCTGCTCCTGGGGGTGGAGGCTGGTCGAGGACCGGACCGCGGGGACACTAAAAAAGCCCCGAAAGTCATCTCAAGATAGCCTCAAGAAGATAGACTAGTGATTGGGTGTCGTGGCCGTCCCTCCTATCACCGTGGATGATGGTGATCTGCTACTCAGAAGCAACGAACACTTCCCCCACCTCAAACACTTGAAGCTCTTCAGGATGTAAACTTTTTCTCTTAGGAAATCTTTTATTCTGTGTTTTTCCCTTCAACAGTTGAATACGTTGCAGTCTCAGACACTATAGAATAAACATAAATGCCATTATCATATATGTCTAAAAAAAATTAAGCATATATACTGCGACAGAGTCGTGGGTCTCCGTATACTGTTGGAGACCTCGCCAGGATACCAATATGCTGCTACCGAGTCGTGGGGTGGAATATATATGCTAACACACATTTGCAGCCAGAGCTGCATTATGCAATAAACCAACACGCAGATAATAATCAGCTTTCGCTGATTACAACATCATTCACACGAAACATACGTGACAGCGGGACCATGCAAACAATACAATTAATCCCTGGCTTAAAGCTTAGATTATTGTAGCAATACCTAAGAGCTTATTGTTGCTCGGTAAACTTAAGTAAAGCGATGCTAGCATCATTTATCAAGAGCAGCATGTTATATAGTGAGTAATGCCTATATTAATTAGCCAATGCACGACACCTGCAATAAACTGGCGTCGAGAACGCAATGCAGTGTTGTAAAGCATAACTATTCATCAATAGTGTTTAGGAGTTTAGCAAATCTTGCTTTTCTGGGAAATATTTTGATACATTTTGTCAACATTAATCTGGTTTCAAATGATTCCAGTGTCACCAACTTTTAATGAATTATATATATATATAGGAATATAGGATATATATATATATATATATATATATATATATATGTATATGTATATGTATATATATATATATTATATCTATATATATATATATATATATATATATATATATAAACAAAGTGTGTAATTAATGTCTTATGCTGATATGTTCGACATCTCTTAGATAGGATAGATAAGGCTCCTGTGCTTGCGGGAGACGAGGGAGGTAAGCCTCTTGGGTATTGGGAGAGGTGGAATAGATAAGCCTCCTAGGTTTGCGAAGAAACAGGGAAGATACGTCTCCTGGGTATGGAGAGAAACAGGGAAGATACGTCTCCTGGGTATGGAGAGAAACAGGGAAGATACGTCTCCTGGGTATGGAGAGAAACACGGACGATACGTCTCCTGGGTATGGAGAGAAACAGGAAGATACGTCTCCTGGGTATGGGAGAGAAACAGGGAAGATACGTCTCCTGGGTATGGGAAGAGATGGAAGAGATAAGCCTCGAAGCCTCCTGGGAACCAACAGAAAGTGTGATCTCTGGCGTCCACTCTCAGGGTCTGGAGGGAGGCTGCTGGCCACCCCCTCTCAAAGTTGAAAAAGGAGGCTGCTGGCCATTCCTCTCAGGGGGCCCAGGAGGAGGCTGCTGGCCATTTCTCTCAGGGGGGCCCAGGAGGGAGACTGCTGGCCATGCCCTCTCAGGGTATGGAGGGAGGTCGCTGTGTAAAGGTCCACAATCTTCTAGGTACAGTGAGGATCCAGATTAAATCCTGACGAATCTCTGAGCGTTCTCTTCTTTATATACAAATTGATTCATAATGAATTTAATAACCACAAGGTGACTCTGAGACATGAAATCTGAAATAAAGAAAACTAGTAATTATACCAGACACCTACCTGGGTGGAGAGCTTCTCGTCCCTGTACCCGCATAAAAATGTATGGTTAGCATAGAATACATTTAGAGAAAATGTGAATATTAATTAGGAATAATATTATAATTTTTTTTAATTGAGGAGAAGTATCTGTAATTATTTACAAGAAGTTAGGTGAATAATTTAGAATATATTATTTTAGCTTTAATTTAT
>WNGS01163947.1:1754698-1777958 GCA_020271785.1 Procambarus virginalis
GAAGGTGAATGTGACGGAACGACGTTTCGGTGACGTCCTGGACCATTCTCAAGTTCGACCCTTGAGAATGGTCAAGGACGGACCGGAAACCGTCGTCGTCCCTTACTTCTAGTGTGGGGTACGGTCAAACATTCTGTAGCCACGTATTGTGATTATCATCGCCAGCCTGGGAGGGCTTCCGTTTCTCGAAACTAAATAAACGGGCAAACAGCATGTACTCAGGGACTGGGAACTAACCTGATGGGCTTTACGCCTCGGGTTTGAGTAAGTAAATTAATCAAGTTTTCGTATGGTTTGGTGAAGTGGCATGCTTACATGTTTACCATATAAAAGTAAAAAGCCTAGTGGGCCTGGAATGTGGAGCGACGGTCCGCTTCATGCAGGTCGGCGTTCAATCTCCCAGTCCATTAAGGGGTTGGGCACCATTCTCATTTCCCCGTCCCACGACCAAATCCTTACCCGTGCAATGTACGTATAATGGCTTGTGGCGTTCTACATATGATCTGGTCTATGTTTTGGTTAGAAGTTGTGCTTCTTATTCTTTACTTCTTTGACAGAACGTCAATGGATCATGTTATATGGAAGAAAGGTAGAAGAGAGAGGGAGAAGGGGGGGGAGGAAGGTTAGGCAGGGAAATTAGGATGGAGAGAGAATGAATGCATGGGTGACGTGAAGCTGGAGAATGGTGGAGAGGCAAGAAATGAGGTAAAATTGGAGGGAAGGAGATTGGAGAGTAGAAGGGGGAGAAGGGAAAATAGAAGGAAGGGAGAATGCGATGCGAGGAAATTCATATGGGAGTCGATAATTGAAAGAGGAATAAAAAATATAATACAGAGACGTGGTACGCTGTTGGGATAGAGGATTATGGTTCTAAAGTCTCCCTAAATATTGTATTTTGGTGATGTTATTATTTAGAAATGACTCCCCCGAAGATCACCAGGTTTCAACTTGAAACTTCTTTCGTTTTTCTTTTCTATCCATATTTTCTCTACAATATTGGTAAATATGGCACCTCATCCTAAAACATAAAACGTACTTAAAGTAAACTATTTGGTCTAAGGTACCTATATATAAAATTGACCACCAGGAAACGTACTTTCTGTTCTCAATATAGCTACAAACGGATTTTTTTTTTTTTAACAGCAATGTGAATACGCGACCTAAATTAACCTAAAATCTACTAGCAATCCTGACCATAGGATAAAGCTATTTTGAGCCTAATACGGCACATGTATGTGGTATAATTGGCCTAGGGTTATTAAACTTCGGGGTTTAGCTTAATTGGTCCACACACTGTACAAAATTACAAAGTACAAAAAATGGTTTACTGGTTGTCCATTTCAGTAGGATGGGTTGAAATATGCACTACATATTTGTAGAGAATGAAGCCATATTCCAGGTTATTTTTTAAATAAAATCCGAAACAAGTTCAATGATGTTTTATTAGTATAGAAACAATAAATCTCATTAAGGGATAGAGTAGTTAGGCCTATTTCTAACCCTCATCTCACAAAAATTTAGTAACTATTGTGTATTTACCAATATATTGTGACAAGGTTGAGTGGTCAAATTAGCGAAATATGCCAGGAGTACTTTTCACTTGGCAGGATCCAACCTCATGGGGTTACACTTTGTGTCCAAGATTGTCTAAGGTGGCGGCGATTTGGATTATGGGGCCCGATTACACGAAAGATTACGTAAAAGCACTTACGACGCTGTACATCTTTTCTCAATCTTAGCGGCTTTGTTCCAGTATTATAAACAGTATAAGTAAGCTCCGACTGCTACCCAGGAGGCTTTTTACAACAATAACAACAGTTGTTTTGGAAGTTTTCATGCTTGAAACTGTTTAATAAAGGAACCAACAAGGCGTCAAAGATGAGAAAAGATCTGGTACACGTTCGGTAAGATGCTTGCGTAAATGTCTTTCGTGAATCCTTTGCGGCCCAGGTACGTAACGGAAATGCGTACAGTGCCTTTTCGTGAATATGGCCTTTCACGGTCCGTAAGAAGGCTTGAGTAAGTGCATTCGCGATTACTGGCCCTCCCTCATGTCTCTCAAGTGCTTCGTGACTCTGGACCAGGTCCGAAAGTGTTTGAGTAAGTGCTTTCGTGAATTGGCTCGCAGAGTCCGGCTATTAGCTGCTTGCCGTAACAGTGCTTTCGTGAATCATGGCCCCTTTTCCTCTGGGACTAACCCAGGACATAAGTACAGGGCAGGATCTGTATAGTCAGAATACTATAACACGAACTAAGCGGCTCACAAGATTGGTGCATCAAACGTATGGTGGATTTCTAGCTCTAGTCGTAGTTAGGTAGGACATAGGTCAGTCAAGGATTGTAGGACTAAGTTATGTTAGGTGAGGTGAAGTTAGAATTGGTTCGCGGGGTTGGTGGATAAGGGGTCTGTGAACTTACCCCGTCACCCCTGTACACATTACCCCATTACCTATTTTGTGAGGAGATGTAGAATCTCCTCAGCTAGTTTTCCTAGTTTCTAGAATAGGCTAGTCGCTCTAGGGACTCTAGAAACTGAAGCTTTCAAATTTACATATACTTGTTGGGTGTCATATGAAAGCTTATGTTAAATGCTGTCAGTTAAAACTAATGAGAGGTCTGTGATTGCTCTGTAGAGAGAATTACAGCAAAATTTGCCTGTTCTGTGAAACAGAGAGGGTAGTATAACAAAAACCGTTAGAGGTGGAGGGGGGACAGTGGGGCGAACGCTGCCTCCCCCCCACCAAGGGAGACGTTGAGACGTTGTGTTAGGCCTCACCCTCCTTGTGACGTCACGCCACGCCACAGGCGAGGGGCCCGTGTGATTGGTCTAAGCACCCCTGCTCCTATGCCGAGTTTTGGCGCGAAAAGCTGTCATTGGAAGCGGCACGAGGACAGTGCCGGCTTCCTGCTGATTGGTCAAGACAAGGTAGGGGGAGAAATATGGGCATGTGAGCCTCTCTAGCCGCCAAGAGAGTTTAGTTTGAATTGGGCAGCCAGGGTGAAGAGTGTCTAGGTGCGGGGTGGCGGGCCTGCCACCCCCACCACCGTTATCGCTCCTGTCGTTCTGTTTACTCATATTGCATGGCACTCCAGCCACCCTGGGTGTGTCGAAGCCCAAAATTGCGAGAAACTGGGACTTGGACTTTGAATTGCGCCCGACGTCGTCCATGGGGAGGTGACGCCGGCCAGTGTCACTCCTGTAACCCCAGTGTAAGAGCGAGTCATGCTCTGGTATGATGGGGTTGTTAGTGATTCCCCATCCAAGTGTGTATGGCACGCGGCCACCCAGGCCGCCCTCTGGCCACCCGCCGCCGCCCACCCACCCATGCGGCCCGGCGCGGCCCGGCCCGGGCCAGGCCCAGGCCACCCACCTTACACCGCGCGCGAGCTGCTCGGGTGGGGTGGGGTGGGGTGCTGTGACGTCACGCGCCACCCGTGGCCACCCTCCTGAAGGCCACGCAGTGGCCACATGTTGGCCACCACCTTTGGCCACCCCCTTGGCCACATTCCCAGGACAGCCTAGGCCACATCTTGTCGACGCACGAGGAGCAAGCTAAGTGTTGACAGCCAGGTGGTAAGGACCTGGGAAATGAGGAAATGTGTGGAAGGAAACGTGAGTACTTTATCGGTGTCTCAGATTAGTGGAAATCATAGTAGAAAAGTTGTGTGAGCCCCTAGCCCGGCCAGGCTAGGGAAGTAGCTGAGACGCCCGTCTGTGGCATGCCCAGGTGACTGTGGGGCAGTACCTGGAGTGGGAAATTGTCACTGTAAATCACGTAGTGTTATAATTATATATCTGTAGATATATTGTTGTGTGTAGACTGACTAGAGTTTGGGACCAGTCAGTGTAGAGAAATCATCATATAAATGATCCAGTCTGGCGATTCTGTATAATCGTCCAGCCTTGGTTAGTGCCATGGTACCTCATTATGTAATTAGGCCAGGTTAGAGTTAATTAAGCAGGCCCGTGGGGCAGGGTTATTAGTGAATATCCTGAGGTCTGTATATATCACCTGTTGATTAATTACATTGTTATGGAGGCCATTTCCATATGTTTCATTTGCATGTTGCATGTATGATGTTGTGTGGTGAGTCAGTAGATGTGATCGCTGACTGATTGCCTAATGATGTCATTAGCATGGGGGGCATGCTGACGGTATCATTATGTGCAGGTTTGTGCAGTGTTATCAGGTATACGATATTACTGTCCTAGGAACTGTGTTGAGGATTTAAAGGGACCCTTTGAGTATTCAGGGAAATTCTCAGTCACTTAATGGGAGCGAGCAATTTGTTAATTTGCCTAATTATGGGAGAATTAGTGCCAGCTGTCCGCGTAGAGCGACGGTGTCTTATATTAACGTATATTGTCTTGCTGAAGCCACCGGGATCGGGCGATCTTTTGCAACGTTTGCAAGATTAGAGGGACAGTAAGATTGGTATACCTTGAGTGTTGCAAAACCGTGTGTTATTACTGTGTGGGCATAGTAATTAACGAGTTGCAGTAGCAACCGTATGTGGGCAGTGCTATTTTATAATGTTTTGCATGCCATTATATGTGTGACCTATGTAACCTTAGGGTTACTTTGTTTCTTTAAGTTGTGTTGAGTACTTAAGGATTCAGTGAGTTAATTAGGGGTAATTAACTGGATAAGGGGGTGCACACTTGAAGTTGTTGAATGAGTGAGTGCTGTTATGGGAGAACAGTGTTGAACTTGAGCTTGTGGGAATACGTGTCCGGTGCAATTAATTGTCCGTGTGACAATTAATTGACCACTCTAGCTAATTATGTAATTAGCATTCTCATCATGAATTCACGTAGTGGGAGAGGATCTGTCAGAGTCTGTCAGTGATAGTGCTAACGTCAGTTGCTCGAGACTAACTGCCTTTCAGGGTTGGGGCAATTAGTGGCTCATGATAATTAGTGGAGTAATTAACGTCTGGAGTCTTGAGGACTCAGATGACTCGGTAAAGCGAGGTCATGGGGTTAGCATAATACGTTATATTAATCATATTCTGTCTGGTGACAGTGGATTAAGTTGCACTCATTGTTAATTAGGGTAATTAACTCCTCTTCCGTGAATTCACAGTGTTTGATGAGACCTGCTTAGGCAGTGCGGAGTGAGACGTATTTATGTATGATTAATTATCGGTCCTGGTGACAGTTAATTAATTGCTCAAGGCTAATTAGGGTAATTAGCACTCATTAGTAAGTAAACGTAATTAGTGATACACAGACTGTTGAGAAGCCACCCACTTGGGGTAGGCTTAGTTAACGTAACTCAATTGGGATGTAATTAGTGGTCCGTTTGACCTTAATTAAGAATTACTCACTGAATACTTGCAAGGAGTCAAGTGTGATGTAATTTAAGAGTTTGAGTTATTGTGACAAGAGGACTTGTGTTAACGTAGAGTACTATCATGTTGTGTCTAGAGTGAGACACTTGTTGTTATTAAAGTAGTACTTGTTGCTGACTGCTGTGATCAGTCAATTTCCATCATTATTCACATAATCAATGTTGTAATTGATTAAGGCAATTTCTTTTGGTTATCGTCTAGTGACGAGGGTAAAGTAACTTAGGGATGAGTGGAGCTGTGTCCCAGAATCCCACCTTGCCTGACTGTGTTCACTTTAGTTGTGATAGGGGGAGTCACTGTTAGACTACCCACCTGATTACGGGGGTCGCTCCTGTTGGACTGGAGGACCTTAAGCTTGTGATTAGAGTAGCTGCCACTAGGAAGTCGTGTCACTATTGATTGCTTGCTTGTGTCATCAGTGGATGAATTGTTCAGTTAGTTCATGTTGTCAGCCCGAAGTGTCAGCAGGATGGAGCCTGCTGTCATTTCTCGAGGGGCTGTTGAATAGCTGTGTTGCAAATGCCACTGGTTGGACTGTAACGTAATTAAATCACACGCTGTGGTGTAACTTAGTCTGTGATATTTTTCTTTGAGTTTGCAATATTGCGTCATCAGTGGGCACACCTGTGTTCAGGTTAGTTCAGTATGCAGCCACACAGCAAGGGTTGCTATTTAGCTGTTGGTTATGGTGCCACTGGATGGACATTAACGTAAAGATTAATTTGAGGAAGGGTGCTGGAGTTGCCAGTGAACCCATTAGTTATTGATGTCATTGAAAGGCTACTGATTTGATTGCATTGCAACCGCTATTGCAGGTGTAGACTGCACTGAGGCGTAGAACAGTTAGGAGGTTACTGGAGACGTGTTCCAGAACTCACTGTGTCATTTGTTGTAATTGTGATTATAGATCTGTTAGTTCTTGCTTGCGTGTTGATTCCTCTGTGGGCACGCTTATGTTCGAGTAACGTCATTGACATTCTTTTGTTTTAATGTAGTAGTCTAGTCTCTTGTTATAATAAATTGTTATTTGTTAACAGTCTTTGATGTCAACCTTCAACTATTCTGTACCACTCCCATTGTTCTGATATATATTTGATATTGTTGTTTTATATCTTTGATATGACGGCTGCGCTCTTGGGAATTCGAATTCCAATTCATAGCGCCACACAACAAATATAAAATTTGATTGTGAGAACCCGTCGGTTACCCTTTATTGGTTTTAACGTCATGTTTAACTAGGAGGAACCAGCGGCCTATTGTGGACAGGTTTTCACCCCTGCTGGTGGAAGCCTGGCGGTTTGCTCCCGCTTCTCCTTTTTCTACTGGACTCATGCTTAACTGCCAAGAGCAGCCTTTAAACTTGTAGTCCACCTCCTAAGGGAGGTAGGCGTAGAGAAAAATCTCACACCTATCACAAAGCTCACGCTACTACGGCAACAGAGCAGATATCAGTTACCAGGCAGCGCAAGCCGTCATAATTGAAATTCCTTGACTCCCACATGCTGAAGGAAGATCAAAGCGTGTAATGTTGACAGCTAATCAGGAAAGAACCCAAAGTATACATTTGCAGAGGTTTTTGAAGCCAATGACAAGAGAAACCACCAAAGTCATTTAGGTGCATTGTAACTCAAGATCAAAGCTTGAAACACAACTTTGATCCTCAGCCGGAAGTGGAAAGTAAACAAGGAGGACATCCCGACTCTTAACCGACGAGCAAAGTCAAACAGTTTCCGTCAGCTGGGAAAGTCATTTGCATTGTTGCGGGGGAGGTAATTAGACAATCACGGATGATTATCCCAACCGTAAACAAACACAGACTGAGCAACACGGCGATCACCAAGAGTCTGGGATAAAGAGACTCGGCATTTTTGTCAATCAGATATAATTACGAAAAGACTTGCGGGTTGCGCCAAAAAATACTTGCAAATCTTGGACATAATTGTGAAAGGGAGTCACCTGAAGAACGTAACCTTCACTTATATTGCGGAGTTAACATGCAGTCAAAAAAATCTAATCTAACCCATTATGTGCACTATATAAAGCTTAATATAAAGCCTTAATTAGGTTTTCGTCATTTTTTTCCGCGACAACATTGACCGTAATCGGGAGAGGGCAAATTCTTCAGGTGATCTAAAGTCTTCTATTATCCTCTCTTATAGAATCCTTTTTTTTTCTGCTACCTTTCCTTTTAGTTAATTGTATCTGAATCCCTAACATGGGGACGGGGTATTGTGGAGGGGAAAGAGATTTGTGTAAGATCAAGAGATAAACTACCAATTTACAGGAGAAAGAAACCCCAAAATTTTATACTAACAACTTGAACTTCTATTAGTAACAACAACCATGTGGCTTTCGAATTTTTCAAGTAAAGAAGAAGAGTTTTTTAAAGTCAATTGTTCCAAAGATTCTGTTAATAATTACTTCCGCTTTAATTATATTTATGACTTTGATAATTTAATTTTGTTGTTTTCCAAATATTTCTTTATTATCTAACTGTCCAACATTGGAGGCCAGACACTTGGTGTAAACCTCACTCAAATTTGCAGGGGAAGGGTGGAATGGGACAGACATAGGCTCGTCGGGGTAGGCCTGAGTTAAAAGCTTTAAGAAATATTTTCTACCATCCCCCGCCCTTCCTAGACCATTTTCATGGAGTCAGCTGTGAAATATGGCATTTGTGATTACCGTGGAACTTTTAATGTATACTAATTTGTTAGACCCATAGACTTGTTTCAGTACTTCTTATTATATTTTCCGAGAGAAAGGAAAGAGAGGGGCGGCCGGAGAAGCAGGGGGGGGGGAGTGGTATATATATCTGTATGGATAGATGAATGGATAGATATATTAATGGATGGATAGATATATTAATGGATGGATAGACAGATAGAGGGATAGATAGATAGAGATATAGTTAAATTGATGGAAAAGTAGATGGTATATATATATATAAATATATTAGTATATAAATATTTATATACTAGTTAGTATATAAATATGATAATCATCAAGTAGAATGTTTATTACAGTCAAAATCTTAAATTTTCTGCCATCACTGGTGAAATCACTGAGAATCCTATCAAACCGCGGTCAGGCTCACAATGTGTAATCATATCTGCACACGAATAGGCCCGTATCAACGAACACGGTCGGATCTCTGTGTCTATAATGA
The DNA here is from genome assembly GCA_020271785.1 of Procambarus virginalis. Classification (NCBI taxonomy): domain Eukaryota; kingdom Metazoa; phylum Arthropoda; class Malacostraca; order Decapoda; family Cambaridae; genus Procambarus; species Procambarus virginalis. The sequence goes on from WNGS01163947.1 coordinate 1,763,223, forward strand.
CTCACGCTCACGTCGACTCGCCAACGATCTCCTACACCCACGAACGCTCACATGCACTCACTAACGCTCTCGTGCTCTCACATACGCTCACGCACATACTAAAACACTAACATACACAAATCAGAAGAAAGACGACAATGAGGAACTATCTTCACCTATTTCGCCTTTTGAAATTGGACCCTGGGCTTCATTCCGGACAGGACGAGACGAATGAACATATTTCTTATCACCTGATGCCCCTGTTCACTTAGCAGTAAACAATTACTCGGAAACACGTTGGTTGCAGTTGGTAGCTGTCGGGTTAGGCTCCCAGTTCCTGACAAAGGAATCAAAATAACAAGATAACATTCACTCCTTCCAATATTAAAAATATCAGGTACCAGTAAATATCTGTAGAGCAATTTTCGTAGTGCTTCGTCGGGGATGTAATTTGCTCAGAAATTCTCACAATTAGAAGCTGTAGAATGGATAATCTCATAAGCTGATTGAAGCGCAACTGTAGTAGTCGGCTTCCGTGCTTGTTGCGTATTAGAGCTTATAGTTGATGATACTTATGTGGCAAATTCACAAAAAAGCATTCAAAATAAGAGGTATCAATAATTAAACCATGTTGCGCCGCATTCGAATATATTGCATCGAGTCAGATCCCTTGCCGTTTGTTTGCTAGTAAATATCACACAGTACAGAGTTGTTGCTTTTTCTCTTCAAATTGATCCCAACTCTGTAACTTTACTTTGCAACGAAGACAAATTTCAGAAATATGTAATATTTCGCTAGCAGCTGGACGATCAATGTAATAACTACACGAGCCCTGAGCTAACCTGCTGAGGTGTGAAGATTGCTGGCTTTAATATTGACTCTCTGACGTCACTACGAATCCGGCACTCGAAATTTGTCCCTCCACTTGGGCTGGACGGTAGGGCGACGGTCTCGCTTCATACATGGTCGAAGTTCAGTCCCCGACCGTCTATGTGGCTTGTCGCTTTCTCCTGATAGTTCCCCTCCGTTCGAAATTTTAGTTGAAATCGTTACTATTGAATTTAGACAAACCGTAAAATGTTTTGTATTTATGATGCGAAGACAACCTAACCTAACCTAACCTAACCTAACCTAAACTAACATAACTTTCCTACGCCCAATACACGCTATATGAGGCCCAATACACGCTATATGAGGCCGAATATAGTACATATATGTGCTATACTAGACCTAAGAATATTTGATATTGTTTTAAGCTTTATTTTTGTCGGACTCTACAAAGTAAATGGTACCAAATTCTACCATTTTTTTATGGTAGAATTTCAAATTCTACCAATTCTACCATACCGGAGGCCCCCTAATTGCCTTTTACGTCAATGTTTGTACTATGGTGGACATAGTTACAAAAAGAACTATCTAAACATGAGGATGGGTTGCAGTCAGATATATTATATAAATAGACTGTCTGAATTTTTTGTTTTTTTTTATAAGAGTTACGAGTTTTCTGATTTGTGTTGGGCATATTGCTTTTTATGGAATTTGTGTCGCTTATATCGTATAAGTAGTTTGTGTTTTTGTGTGTGAGTTTATAGTATTGTGTCCACATCTGGATCCCTGTCTCCTTTACAATGCTATAACTGTCTTGTTGACCAGACCACACACTAGAAGGTGAAGAGACGACGACGTTTCGGTCCGTCCTGGACCATTCTCAAGTCGATTCCACTTGGGAATCGGACCGAAACGTCGTCGTCTCTTCACCTTCTAGTGTGTGGTCTGGTCAACATACTTTAGCCACGTTATTGTGACTCATCGCCTGCTATAACTGTCTTGTTTTAATGCGGTAATGTCCATTTGGACTCCTCTTCCCCTCTCTCTCTCTCTGTTCTTGTTATGTTCCATTTGCTTGAATTTGTGTACGTGTTCATACCTACCAGTGACTACTATCAGAAAACTGTGTTCTAACTCTTCAAGTCCAATCTACTAGTTGACCAGACCACACACTAGAAGGTGAAGAGACTACGACGTTTCGGTCCGTCCTGGACCATTCTCAAGTCGATTGAGAATGGTCACTCCTGCCACGTTATTGTGACTCTTCGCCTGCCCATCTACTAGTCTTGGTGTACCTGGTGCGTTATAGTTTATCTCTTCTGACGGTCACATTAGTTGGCAAGTCTGTCCCTCAAGTTGTGGATTGAGGTGGCTTCGATAACTTTGTATATAAATTAAATCCATTTTTTGGGGGGCAACTGTTCTAGGGTGCGAGTATTTTCTCACATTTTCTCGATTCATTTGCTTATGTCTTTTAGCGTCTCCTCGTCACTAGCATCCCCCTTCCCTCCCATCACCCCCATCTCCCCCCCCCCTCTCTCCCCATTACACCCAACCTCGTCCTCACTCTCCCCATCTCCACCAGCATCCTCCTCTCTCCCGTCTCTGCATAAAAACTACTGAGCTTAACTTCACATCGCCGTTCCAACACACATGATGAAAATTGGTTTTAAATATAATAAAGAGACCAAATTATCTCACTTGATGTTTAATATAAATTTATATAGTTTAATAATTTTGTTTAATTTTGCCCGGTGTGTGTGTAACGTTTTGCATTTCATTATGTAAATTTCTCGTGAATGCTGAGGGGGGGATTTGCATATAAAATAGTGTGGGTTTTTTTTTTTCACACGGCAGTTTTTATATGTCTCATTTTGAAGTTCCCTGATGTTCGTCGTTTACATGCAACTCTCGGCGATTTCCGGTGGGAAAAAGCAAACAGATACCATATAGCGAAGACAGTTCGACGTTTTAATGTCACATAACACAGTTGTATTTGATGGGTCATGTTGGAGTATATATACGTTTCTCGTGCTAAATCTATACTCTGATGCAAAAAATGTCTACTAGCGTAAATAACGTTTCCTAACGCAGAGAAAAAGTCATAATTATATGGCTGTAAACTAGACACCCAATCCGCAAGTCTGAAAGTAAAGTGACGACGCAGCCTTGATCGTTATCAAGGCTGGGTGGACCTAGTTGACTAAGACTTGGCGGAGCCAGGTGGCCCCTAAGACTTGGCGGTGCCAGGTGGCCCCTAAGACCTGGCGGAGCTAGGTGGCCCCTAAGACTTGGCGGAGCTAGGTGGCCCCTAAGACTTGGCGGAACCAGGTGGACCGGGGGGCTACACGTAGGTGATCCCGGGGTAAGAACACGTAATAAACAGGTCAAGAGGGCATGCTTGTGTGCACACGTAGAAGTAAAAACACATAAATAGGTAAACTAGTCGAGCGGATTAATTGGTTTAGATTCCAATTCGTTAGCGTTGAAATTACAAAACCTACCCAATTACACAGCTTTCAACTCCTAAAACAACAGCAGCAGCAAATAAAAAAATAGGTTTCGGAACTCAGTATCGAGAAGAAAAAGAATGTAATCAATGATAAAAACTTGACATGGTGTTGGAAAGTTGGTGGAAACTGTTGGCCCTCGACGCCAACTTTGTTGGCGTCGAGGGCACACAGAATTTTCGAAGGCATTTCCAACACGCAGAATATGTATGCTGGCTATACATATAGAAATACAGAATTGGTCTTAATGTGGTATAATATAGAGGGCTCACGTGTGATTTATCATTTTACTTAGAAGCATTACATTTTCTGAATTTCAACTGTTGACAAATGATTTAATAGTGGTAAAATTTGAAGCGTTGAAATGACATTTTGGTTTGGATTGATACAATATTTGGTTTACAACTTACTGGCTAATGAACCATCCAGTATTTGGTTGCTTTTGTAACTTCGTCAACATTCATTAACAAACACCTACAATTAGAACAATATGGCCTCACATACGACTTGATAATGGTCCAGGATGGATCATTTCTTCATCTTCTGATGGGTGGTTTGATCATTACAACTACAACAACATAAGCAGCAATAAAAAGAACAGCACCACAAGCAAGAAGGGCGTTATCAAATCACAACAATGCAGCGACGGTTGGGCAAGATATTGTTCGTCGCTGGCACTTTCTGGTCCATAATTCCCCGCTGAGATCAGAATGGAACGAGAGAAAGCTGTAACAAAGGAGTAGTGGGTTGTGCCACATAGGACGTCGTACAGACAAATCTTTGTGCCACATTATATACCGTGTTCCAGCTGACCGCTGAGCACCTTTGCTTTGTCTGACGTCTGAGCACACAAGTTTCACTTCATCACTGAGCATACATGTTTCTCCTCACCAGTGAGCACATATGTATCATCTGACCATTGAACACCTGTGTTTCGCCTGTCCATGGAGCACACGTGTGTGCCCATTGACCGAATGTGTTCCGTCTTACCATTGAGCACCAGTGCTCGATCAAACAATTAAGCTCCCTCGTCCAGACAAACTTGCAAAATCACTTGTTTTCTCGCACATTACACACGACAAAACACACTTCCATTTCACCTGCCTTGTTCCTAGCATCTCCACGCAGCACCACTACCTCAGACTTGACTCAGCACCAACAAACTAGAGTCGTAATTTACTGAACGTGAACCGATCATTTTCTTAGTCGTTACGACCTTGGGAGTTTCACCTCCAGGCATTTCTCACCCAAAGGACGTTATTTATTTAAACTGTTCAAGCCACAGCAATTGGAAAATGGTTCGCTGAGTTGTACAGGTTTTAAGGAAAATTGAATTCTGTCAACTACTCTCACTGCTCAAAGAAGATGTAATTCCCTCAACTATATGACGGTCAATGAATTAAGAGTTCTCAAGAGTTGTAAATGTTCCATATATGAATTATTTTTATGCGCAAAAGTCACGGTTTCACGATAATTGCCAGAATTATATTTACAGAACGTAATAGAACTGTAGAGTGTAAATTAAATTAAACAAGCTATGCAAGCTAAATGCAGAATGCGGTTCTTAAAGCCAGCATGTAAAGTGTGAACTGTGTTGTTTGAGTAATGTGAATAAGTTCGTTAGTGATTTGTATGTAAATTATGTGGACAGGAAGAATGTAAGCTATATACATCATGGAAGATTATTAACAGCATGCTTAGTGCAATCAGTATAGTGACGTTTAAACACTGTGAGCACTGGTCTACTGTGGTGTAAAAACATCCCGATCAGTGGAATACTACAGTGTAAACACATCACAAACAGCGGTATACCGCAGTGTAAACACATCACGATCAGCGGTATACAATACTGTAAACACATCACGAACAGCGGTATACAACACTGTAAACACATCACAAACAGCGGTATACCGCAGTGTAAACACATCACAAACATCGGTATACTTTAGTGTAAACACATCACAAACATCGGTATACTTTAGTGTAAACACATCACAAAGAGTGATATACCTCAGTGTAAACACCTCCATGAAACAAAGCGCCGTGACCGCCTAGCGCAACCCCATAAAAATGCAGGTAAATACACCCCGCCAAACGGCCCATTCAATATGCAGTTACTCGCTCGGCGTCCACTGGTCTTGTTGATACGGCAAACAGGGCAAATTACATGACTTTTTAACGATACGAGCTTTAATGATAATGTAGAAAATGTGAATTTACAAGCAGCTCTCTTGAAGGGAGCTCCAGCAGCGAACACGGGAGCCCTTGAGAAGATGTGCGAGCTGTCAGTTTCCTAGTCTTTGGCCAGGGAGGAGAGCGTGCCTTTTCTCTTGACCAGGCAGGGAAACATACCTCGTGTCTTCACCAGGGTAAGAGGGGCACACTCTTCTCTTCACCAGGAAAGGAGGAGACGTCGTCTCTTCATCAGTGGAAGGAGCAGACGTCGTCTCTTCACCAGGGAAAGGAGCAGACGTCTCCTCTTTTCACCAGGGGAAGGAGCAGACGTCTCGTCTCTTCACCAGGGGAAGGAGCAGACGTCTCGTCTCTTCACCAGGGGAAGGAGCAGACGTCTCGTCTCTTCACCAGGGGAAGGAGCAGACGTCTCGTCTTTTCACCAGGGGAAGGAGCAGACGTCGTCTCTTCACCAGGGGAAGGAGCAGACGTCGTCTCTTCACCAGGGGAAGGAGCAGACGTCGTCTCTTCAACAGGGAGAGGAGCAGACGTCGTCTCTTCACCAGGGGAAGGAGCAGACGTCTCGTCTCTTCACCAGGGGAAGGAGCAGTCGTCGCCTCTTCACCAGAGAGAGGAGCACACATCGTCTCTTCATTAAAGAGAAGAACGCACTTAATCGGAAATTCGATAAATGTAAACTACCTGCACGTCTGGGGACCTATGTATTATTTGAACAATTTATAACAAATTATATACTTAAGTATTATGATGACAATTGGGGCACTTTGACTAATGTTTTATATAGCTGTTTTTTTGTATTAATAAGTGGGTAACAGTTACTAATTCAGCATAATAACCTATGCAACACTGAACTCTCCCGTAGGAACATAATTCAGACTTTAAGTTTATAAATATATGCATTGAACTTAACTGAGAATATAAATATATCCTGGTGGTATTTGGTTCATAGGAAAGAGTTTCCAAATAAAAAATATTTGATGGATTCGTCTGCATCGCTACTTGAACCACAAAGTTAACATATATATCAAGAGATAGCATGCACGTATTTCACTAAAGAGTGTGTGATGTTATTGTTCTACTATCTTCGGCCTGCTAGGTGCCTAGATTAAGACCTCAATCTAATTAGTTTCTTGCTGTTATTTTTACCTCAATTCTTAGTGCAGTTATGGCTATATACTCCAGTGTGTCCATGGTTAGGTTCGGTTAGGGTGCGATAATTAAGTACAGTTTTATTATTTGTAAGCCATCAATTGTCCTGATCCTTATAAAGTCGTCATCTGCCTTAGTTGCATATCTTAATTAATTGCATCTTATATAAGGTGCCCTGTAATACTGTTTAGAGTTCAAGATGAAAAGAATATATATATATATATATATATATATATATATATATATATATATATATATATATATATATATATATATATATATATACTAGTTGATACATAGCTCTGGGTGTAATAATCCTGTCAGTATAGTTGGTCGATGGGTCTCTGCAGTGGATTAAGGAGTGAGGAAGTGCGTGAGCCTGGGAGTGTGCATGGGATTATCAGGTCACACGAGAGAGAGTCAACAGCCAGAGAGACAATGAACAGGTTCTCCCATGTTACCCTCTGTCACCTGGCAATGACGGTAAGACAATAGTGACATGGTAACACTTACCGTTTATCCAATAGAAAGTTATCATCCACGCTCAGTAATGGAACAAGGAAAGTTATCATCTACGTTCAGTAATGGAACAAGGAAAGTTATCATCCACGCTCAGTAATGGAACAAGGAAGTTATCATCCACGCTAAAGTAATGGAACAAGGAAAGTTATCATCCACGCTCAGTAATGGAACAAGGAAAGTTATCATCTACGCTCAGTATGGAACAAGGAAAGTTATCATCCACGCTCAGTAATGGAACAAGGAAAGTTATCATCTACGCTCAGTAATGGAACAAGGAAAGTTATCATCCACGTTCAGTAATGGAACAAGGAAAGTTATCATCTACGCTCAGTAATGGAACAAGGAAAGTTATCATCTACGCTCAGTAATGGAACAAGGAAAGTTATCATCCACGCTCAGTAATGGAACAAGGAAAGTTATCATCTACGCTCAGTAATGGAACAAGGAAAGTTATTATAATTGTCACTGCTGGTGATCATTTATCTTAAGCTTATTTAAACAAATCGAGTTTCTTCAAAGTATTTTCCTGTATTCTAATCATAGGCGAAGTTGAATAGATGATAAAATAGTGAATAGTCTTAATGAATAGATAATATAAGCCTCAGGTTTAGAACACTGTATGATAACACAAGTCCCAGGACAGAACACTATGTTAACACAGGTCCCAGGATAGAACACTGCATGATAACAAAATCCCCAGAACAAAATACTGCATGATAACACAATCCCCAGAACTGAACATTGCATGATAACACAAGCCCCAGAACAAAACACAACATGATAACACAAGCCACAGAACAGAACATTGCATAATAACACAAGCCCCAGAATAGAAAACTGCATGATAACACAAGCCCCATAACAGAAAACTGCATGATAACACAAGCCCCATAACAGAAAACTGCATGATAACACAAGCCCCAGAACAGAAAACTGCATGATAACACAAGCCCCAGAACAGAACAATGCATGATAACACAAGCCCCAGAACTGAACACTGAATGATAACATAAACCCCAGAGCAGAACAACTGCATGAAGACTACCTTGGGGATACTCTGAATTGGTTCCGAGGATCAATGATCCCGCGGTCCGGTTTTTGATCATTCGTCTTGGTTGACCAGACCAATGGCCACAGTTACTTCCCTCCCTGGGACTGATTGGTCCCTGGGAGCCGGTGGCTGAGCGGATAGAACACTGGACGCTTGATCTTGTGGTCCCGGGTTCGATCCCGGGCGCCGGTGAGAAACGATGGGCAGAGTTTCTTTCACCCTGATGCCGCCTGTTACCTAGCAGTAAATAAGTACCTGGGAGTTAGTCAGCTGTCACGGGCTGCTTCCTGGGGGTGGAGGCCTGGTCAAGGACCGGGCCTCGGGGACACTAAAGCCCCGAAATCATCTCAAGATAACCTCAAGAAGATAACCTCACAGACCCTTAATCACACAGTTACCCATCACTGTCACTAAATTATTCAGAAATCCTTAAGCAATTACTTTACGAAAAAATGGTTAAATTACTGACTAAACGAATACAATATAAATAGCGTGAGAGAAAGCGACCGGTAAGAGACAACGTCAGTCGCTCCTGTCATAGCAACATCACCCTCGACGGGCATGGCTGGGCTGCTGGCCTTACCCTATGGCACCAAAGCCGAGATCACATCAACAAACCCATTAAACCTAAGTGAGTTTTTTGGCCACGGTCTATTCGTGAGGGACGTCCCTCGGGAGGCCCTGAGGAACTGCGTGTTGTCAGCCGGGGCTCACGGTTCGATACCTCAGCCAATTCACTTTAGAGGGAGTTTTGCCGAGATTTTTTTTTGTCTTTCCTCTCACATATCCAATATTGCTCCAATATTGCAATATGCGAGACATGGGATTCATCAAGACTTGAAGGCGAGTCCTGTGTGTAATGAGTTTTGGGGAATGTTTTCGGGTGTTTATACTCGTGATTTGCTTCAGGCGAATGGAAGGCTTTCTCGTACGTCTCGTTTAATTGTGTAATGTATTATTGACTCTTTTTAAAATCAAATATATACAAATATGCCAGAATATAGACATATATTTGCATCTGTTATCTAAGCAGCTTACGTCCTCTATGCCCTCATCACATAAAGGTCAGAATTGTGAGGAAGTGTTTGTCACAAGCTTCGTAAGTTTCTCTACGGATGCTCTAGGTCTATTGGCTAGAGCAGCGTGTGAAGTGCTCCTGCATGTGTATGGTCGAACTCCATCCAGCGCTCTAATAAGCGAACGTTAACTCTCCATTGCTGTGAATTCACTATAATCCTTGAATTTACTTGATACAGTTTCGGTTGAATACCAGTTAGATATTCTGAGTATTCCGGCCAGGTAGTTCGAGCATACATGTGCATTAAATGTTATTAACGAAATTGATGTTAATTATAAAAACAAAGGGACCATGGGATGAACACGTATAAGTCAAATACGATCTCATTGAAGTAATAACTCAGTATTAGACAGTGTTTAAGAGTTATGACTCAAAACGAGTTTCGTTCACTTTCAGCTTCCTAAGTCACGGTAACCCAAACCTCTTACAAACCTAAATTTGTTTAAACCCTTAATAATAATAATAATAATAATAATAATAATAATAATAATAATTATTATTATTATTATATTATTATTATTATTATTATTATTATTGCTATGTATATTCAGGCACTTTCTTGCCTACAAAATCAAAAATTAACTTATTGAAATCTACGTAGATTAATATTATATATATAATATGCAGAAGGCAAATGAAAATTTTCCTGCTCGAATTATCATATCAACGACTTACAATGAATGTGTGGCCGTACTGGCTGCTGCAAGCAACAGCCTAACCTATCAAGTTATAAACAGATATGCCTAGTCTTGGGCAGTAGAAAAGCTCTCTAAACCGAATAAAGGTAAGGTACAGATATGTTGACCAGACCACACACTAGAAGGTGAAGGGACGACGACGTTTCGGTCCGTCCTGGACCATTTTAAAGTCGATTGAGAATGGTCCAGGACGGACCGAAACGTCGTCGTCCCTTCACCTTCTGGTGTGTGGTCTGGTCAATATACTTCAACCACGTTATTGTGATTCATCGCCTGCATAAGGTACAGATAAACTGTAATCTGAAAGAATCTATTATCAGTGTTAGAAACTGACAATATTATACGTGAAACAACTTTACCTGCTTAGAGGTAACGATGATTTATGGTCGGATTTTCCCGGTTATCGTCAAATTGAAGACGCTCATTAAAGCTGACGCAAGAGGTTTTCCAATGACACCCACTTGAAAATGATGATCGTGCGGAGTTCGACGGAGGGAGTCAGTGGAGCGTGCAACGGAGGGCGCAGAGTGGAGCACGGAACAGAGGGTGCGGAGTGGGCCGTGCAACGAAGAATACGTGTGGAGTGTGAAACGCAAGTCACGGAATGGAGCATGCAAAGGGCGGGGAAGCGATCTGTAGCGTGCAACAGAGGTCAATCATGGAATAGAGCGTGCAACGGCGTTCATTGAGTGGAGCGTGCAACGGCGTTCATTGAGTGGAGTGTGCAATGGTGATCATGCTGTAGAGCATGCAACGGAAGGCCCGGGGTGTACACACACCCTCTCAGAAGGGTGTGTACAGTAAAGTGAACTTTTGAGTTTAGGTGGACCACAAATGGCCAGTTGCAACTTTTGACGAGGTTCGTTCAGCTACAGAATTATATTTATTTGCTTTTCATTATATATCATCTTTATTTACCGTGTTTGTGCCTCCTCCGCTGTGTTAATTATCTATCTACTGATGTTAACAATACTTATTCTGAATCTTATTAACATATATACACTTCGGAACATAGAGGCCAGGCTGGAGGAGTTCCAGCATACGTCAGAAGATAGTATAAACCCTGGAAAAAGTATATCTACACTGAACTACGGGCAAGAAGATTCCAGGAATCTGTATACATGCGGTGGTGCTACTGACGTGTGAAGACGGCTGAGAGACTGCATAAGTTTACCAGTATACTGGGTATCCTAGCCTCCCCAGTTATTTGACAACTGCACTGTGCAGTGTGTGTGTGCGGAATTGAGAGATTTATAAAGTAGGTACTGGGTTAGGGAGCCCTGTACGCCGTCAGCAGTGCCAAGGACGACGTTCTGAAGAACAGTTACCTGCTGAAGAGGTCTTAAGGCTCCTCATTCTACTCCTCTACCCTCTTGGGACATCAGGTGTGATCAACTGTTTGATATACTGTATATTAAATGTCGCTATGTTTATAAATAATGTGTTTATAAAATATAAATGAAAATATTCATTTAAATCTGTTTTAATAAGTAAGTTTAACGTTAGTCAATGTAATAAATTTTTAACTAAAATAACAAAAATGAACGAATTTCTTATACATTGAAGAAATATTATTGCTAAAAATATTCTGAAGAAAAAATAAAATGTTGATGTTATAGGAAGAAATAGTAATTGGTTATTTTTTTTTATTTTATTGGTAATATGATTTGTGGCAGGAAGCCCTAAGGCAAAGAGAGTAACTCAATTTCTATAGAACGTATATAAAATATTTGTAACTGAAGTGGGAAGGGATACACCAAGAGAGAAACTATTACTCTCAACAAGAAATATACGCTGAGAACTTTTAACACAAAAGAATTCCTATCCAGTAACAGCTGCAAGTGGCAACAAGTGCAGGTTGCGACAGGTGTGGGTCGCGACAGGTGCGGGTTGCGACAGGTGTGGGTCGCGACAGGTGTGGGTTGCGACAGGTGCAGGTTGCGACAGGTGCAGGTTGCGACAAGTGCAGGTGGCGACAGGTGTGGGTTGCGACAGATGCAGGTTGCGACAGGTGCAGGTTGCGACAGGTGCAGGTTGCGATAGGTGCGGGTTGCGAGAGGTGCGGGTTGCGAGAGGTGCAGGTCGCGACAGGTGTGGGTTGCGGCAGGTGCAGGTTGCGACAGGTGCAGGTTGCGACAGGTGCATGTTGCGGCAGGTGCAAAACTCAAGTGTGTCCTCGACTGGTCGACCGCCAGCAACACTCTCTAACTCGACACACTCACACACCTGCTCTCTTACCTTTATTCTTATCTTAATCCTCATTTTGATATTTTGAAATATAAAATAAATACATAATATAAACAGGGGTACCACCTTTGGTGCAATTGTTGGGATCCATAGGTTCGAAGAAGGGAAAAAACAACGTTCATTGAACTCCCGCCGTTTGACCCTAAATACGTATGAGTATTTGCTTCTCCAATCACTCCCTTTATATCATTATTGTTAAACACTTGATTATATTTTATTACGCAAGGTTACACAGTTACATAGCTGATTGGTTAGAAAATGTGGACAGTAAGACGGAATAAGGGAAGTTTGTTTCCTAGAGGCTGTAGATTTCTTCGAACTCCTCCCACGTCGGGCAGGAACCTAGGACGCATCGGGTGTTCCCGTTCTTCATCGCCACTCTGAAGCGCTGGAAGAGAAAGCTCGCCGCTCTAGAGAATCTTGTTGCTTTGATGAGCCTAGAACCGAGGTCCTTAAGAAACCTTGCACTCTCTCCCCATGGACCAAGAGTTTCTAGTAACTATCATATTTTGATAGTCAAATGTGGTAAACATGGACTTGTACATTAAATGGCTTAGACCGTAGTGGGGTTGACAGTGGTGGTGATCGTGTAGACAGTGGTGGTGGTGGTGCAGACAATGGAGGTGATGGTGCAGACAGTAGTAGTGCAGACAGTGGAGGTGCAGACAGTGGTAGTGTACACAGTAGTTGGAAGCAAACCATCTCCATTTTTCCGAGCGATGATATCGGATAAAATATGAATATAATTTCCTATAATTAATGGTGAAAGTTCTGGGTGAAAGAATGAGGATGACAATAGGTACAAAAGCCAAGCGGCGCATGATGAAAGTGTCCTGTGCCGCCATGTTGACGGTGCTGGTCGTGTCCTGGGCCGCCCTGGTCCTTCTCAACAGGTTCCTGGGCCAGGAGCGGGCCAGCCTGGCCACCCTCCGCGTGACCTGGTACCCGTGGGCGGCAGGCAAGTACCTCACGCAGGACCCGACGGGGTGGCCGATGCCCCCGGGGCTTCTGACCACCTTCATCTGCCGGTGTTGCCAGGTGTGGCTCCTCTGGTGTCACGGCGGCTGGCCCACGGGCTGGCTCCTGTGGGGATTGTCCCACCTCGTCTTCCTGGCCATCTTTGGCGCCGCCGTGTCCTTCGCCGTCAGGAAGTTCATCAGCATCTTCATGGCCGCCAAGCATCTGGACGCTCAAGGCGGGGTGCTGCCTCAGCGGATCCAGATGCATCAGCGCGATGACAATGGCTCGGAACCTTCGGTTTCTGATAAACCCTCGGTTCATCAGAAACCGAGGGAACATCAGAAACGGAAGGTTTTTGAAAAATCCGTTTCTGAGGGAACCCAGTCTCCGAAGAACCCGTTATGAGGAAAAACACGTTTCCGACGAATCCGTTCCTGAGGAATCCGTTCCTGAGGAATCCAGTCCTGAGGAACCCGTTCCTGAGGAAACCCGTTCTGAGAACCCGTTCCTGAGGAATCCGTTCCTGAAGAACCACCAAAGATCAAGTTCCATCACAGGTCTGCCTGCTCCAGTGTGAGGAAGCGTCCGCTACTTTGCGTCAAAATGACGAATCACAACATAGCATCGCTCGTCGATCACTCAGGATAGTCTCCAAATGAAAACTATCCGTCCAGTCATTCGTTCGGCAAGTCGTCTCTGCCCACATATGTATCATCCTCTGTGGCAATCCTTAAGACGCTCTCTCTCTCTTCTCTCTCTCGTCTCTCTCTCTCTCTCTCGCCTCTCTCTCTCTCTCTCTCTCTCTCTCTCCAGCTGGGCTCAGCATTGCCTAAAAGCTCACTTTTGTGGCTATTAGCGTACATGGTCGTGCCTGTTCTTCAGGTTGCCGCAGCTTCTCATAAACGTGGAAGTTTTGAAAGGATTTGATATATAACAGCGCCCCACTATTGTCGCGTTCAGTCCTCATTCCAGCCCGTTCATTCAGCTTCATAATTTACTTCCACCTGCATCGTACATGAAACCTAATTAAAATTCCTCTATTTCTGGGTGCAACAGTTGAGATCTGGTGCAAGGTGCTGAGGATACTCTGGGAGGATGTTTGATGGTAGGGGTTGGAACCACTGGCGGAGAGTTTTGGGATTTCTGATGAATAGTTTATGGCACATTGGCTGTAGAGTATTGGATGGGTGTTGGGACGCTGGTGGGAGGTTCCTGGTCGTTTGTGGTAATTGTATAAGACCTGTTTTAGACTGTGTTGAGAGGGTACAAGGAGGGTGATGGGATACTGAAAGAGATGGTTGAGATGCTTGTGGGAGGGTTTCTGGGACACTGGATGGTGGGGGGGGGACGCTGGTGGAAGTGTGATTACCGCAAGTGGGTAGAGCTGTGCGACGCTGGTGGGAGGTACTGGCTCAAGAAGAGGGTGTTGGAAGAGAGGGTGAGATCCCGCTGATAGTGATGGGAGTGGCCAGGATCCCAGTCGGAGTGTAGTGGAAGAAGACGGGACACTCAGTTAGGCCG
>WNGS01163947.1:1806405-1820073 GCA_020271785.1 Procambarus virginalis
GTTCTCACCTATCTGTAGTTATCAGTGTCTACTAGGGAGTGAGGTCGAGTTCTTTATGCCCCGCCTAATAGCTCCGTTCTTCTTGTTGCGTTATAATTTAAACTATCGGACGTTTGAACGCTGTCGAATCTGGATTAAGGTTGTGGATGGAGGTGGCTTCCTGAGCGTCTTTCATTTTATGAACGAGCCGAACAGGATACAAGATTTCGTTACATCTCTTCAACTCATTTGCATATTTGAAGTAACAGGTAGGAGGAGAGAGGTCACAAGTGGGAGGGTGGTGGGAAGGGTCGGTACACCGGTTGGAAGTGGAGGTACATGGGTGGGAAGTGACGGGACACCGGTGAAAGAGAACGGACAGGAAGGACACGCTGGAATGCAGAACAATGCCAGTGCCAAGTGTGTCGGACGGACCCTTTGATGATGATGGCTAATTGCTGTTGCGTCCTGAGGAGTGACGTTCATGTTGACCTGATGTTGAACGGCACGTGCAGTGCTGCTCGTGTTGGACTGTTGATGAACGGCACGTGGAGTGGCGTTCATGTTGAAATGTTGGTGAACGGCACACTGAGATGCGTTCACGTTGAAATGCTAGTAAGGCACGTGGAGATATGTCGGTGTTGAAAAGTTGGTGAACGGCACATGAAAAACTGTTACTGAAGGAATCGGTGAACGGCACGAAAGCAAATACAGTTGAACAGATTGTGAACGTCAAAACATTCAACACAGCATGAACGTGTCTCTAGTCTGTAACTCTCCTGAATAATACGATAACTGTACTGTAATTGTTGATGAACAGTGCAACAGAAGTTCCGGTGACCGGCCCCTCAACGGAGCTAGTGGTAGACACCCTTGTCACCCTTTTGACAAGGGTGCTGATGAGCGGAACGGCAACGGGAATGGTAAGCAGTACAACAACGGTGCTGTTGAACTATCCCAGCCTCCAAGTTGCCACAAAGAACGAAAAATAGTGTACCAGAACTCTCATGCCTAATCAAATACGTATGAAAAGACGTGAATGGTATTTATGTGAGAGAACTGATTGGTTGAACTCTACCACAAAAAAACATGACTGGAACTATTAATCTTCTCAATAGTTCCACTCATGTTTTGACAATAGTTTTGTTCATTCTCACAAATTAATCTGTGTTATACTGACTTGTTGATGTTTTATTAAACTTCATCAACTTGCTAGAACTGGCCGAACCTCTTGAACAAGAGGTATATGAATGTAACACAATGATAATTCGTATAACTATACGCAACATTGGCTTGGTCATGGGTATAGCTCCATCTTTGCTCTGTGGACTCCGTGTTCCATACAAAGGCAGTACGAACCTATTTAATAACTTCACTTCCCATTACAATTCTAACACTACCACCGGGCGCATCAAAAGCTCATTGATCATGTTCAGAGTAATCGTTTCTCGGAGGACACATGACGTCAAGTGGCGTTGTAAGTACATTGTCGTGTACAGTTCAGTGAACTTTACGTTCCGTGTGTGCACTTTGATCTGATGTCACTTATGAATTACAACTGATGTGAACCACGTGTTGTCGGCAGTGATCTCATAACATAATTATTTTTTTTGTTAAACACGTGTTTTTAATACAATACCTGATTCACATTTAAAGGACAGTTGTTTGATAATCTTGTAAAATCAACCTGAAAAACAAACTTGTGAAATATTTGTTGTATTAAAGTGCGTACCTGTGGTCCATTAACAAGATTTTTCAAGTTTGATAAACTTGTAACATGAATTTTTAAAACGAACTTGCAAAATATTTCCTCTGCAAAAAACAATTACTGCCAATATATTTATGAATAAAGATAGCAACTTTGCGTGGCAATATCACCTCTGTTGACGGCCAGCAATACATCAGTTTTGGTGTATAATGCAGCAACAGCCATTACCATGATAAAAGAGATTCGAATAATTAGAACGTGATATTGCATTTTACATTGAATATTTTAAATATTAATGATGAGTAATATACCTAGTGAAGCATTAATGTGATTGTCATATCCTGTGATATTTAGCTATATATTAGATTGTAAATTTTCAGTTGATGCAGTTATCACACAATCGACAGGTGTGAGGAAGTAACGTTTCAGTATGAGAGCGGTTAACATTAAAACAAACATGTGAAATAATACATGGGAAACATTAATGGTACATGATTTCTAATCGTTGGTCCCGCTAGAGGATTTAGATTGTCTGAATTTTAATATTTGTTTCGGTAATTTTATTTTTCCTGCTTTTCAAAACTTAATAAAAATTATACACTAGAGAGAAAAAAGGTAAATCTTCTACTTGTTTGTGATTCAAAGAGGTAAATATTTCCTTAAACTTTCAAGCAGATATGGAAGCTTTAATATCTTCTTTGAAACTCCCATTGAGTTATGGAAGTCTTAGCAGAACAAAATTAGTTCTGGAACGGCTTTTAGTATCATGTAACGACAGATGCAATAAATTGGCAGATTAAGGAGGGTCACTTATGATGACTGATGACTGCTCCAGCAGATGGCTGCTCCAGCAGATGACTGCTCCAGCAGATGACTGCTCCAGCAGATGGCTGCTCCAGCAGATGACTGCTCCAGCAGATGACTGCTCCAGCAGATGGCTGCTCCAGCAGATGGCTGCTCCAGCAGATGACTGCTCCAGCAGATGACTGCTCCAGCAGATGGCTGCTCCAGCAGATGACTGCTCCAGCAGATGGCTGCTCCAGCAGATGACTGCTCCAGCAGATGGCTGCTCCAGCAGATGACTGCTCCAGCAGATGACTGCTCCAGCAGATGGCTGCTCCAGCAGATGACTGCTCCAGCAGATGGCTGCTCCAGCAGATGACTGCTCCAGCACATGGCTGCTCCAGCAGATGGCTGCTCCAGAAGACAATGTTCAAATAGATGGCATGTTAAAGACTTAAGTGGATTTGTATCCCAACGGGAAACTTATAGGAGGCAAAAATCCCAACCTGCATTAAAGTGACAAAATTGTAAATCAAATCTCCAGAAAATAATACTCCTGGAAGGTCGAGAGCTCCAGAAACAGTGGGCCCAGAACACCCCTTCCTACTTCAGTTTCCTGAACGTCCCGCTCGATTTCACAGTTCATCCACTTGGACTGATTGGTACAGCGTCGGCCTAGCTTTTTGCAGAGTCGATGTTCGGTCGGCAGTTGCTCTAGTCGCTAGCAGTTACGCACCGATGTTCTGCGTTTTTATTTTTGTATATAATTTTTTTATTTATATATGCCACCAGCACGCGTAGCGTTCCGGGAAAGTCCTTAATCCGAATTTTCCCCATAATTCGACCCGCAAAATCGTTTAACAACCAGGTACCCATTTTACTGTTGGGTGAACAAAGGCTAGTTAGGGATTGGTGCCAAGTAAATCCTCCCCGGCTAGGATACGAACCCAGGCCAAAACGCTCGCGAAACGCCAGGCGGGTATATTACCACTTCGCCACGGGGACTACCTTCTTACATCCCAACTCTATGTCCTTGTATGATTTCCAAGCTATATAACTTAAGGTAATTATTAAAATAAAGCACTATTCTAGTACCTTTACATAGCACTTGAAAATAATACAATTAAGGAGCTGGGATATGACTTAAGGAAGGAACAGTGCCCAACCTCCTGGACCATCAGAGATTGAACACCGACCTGCAAGAAGCGAGTTCGAATCTGTATTGACCACCCCTTAAGTGAATGGGCCAAGTGCTATGTAACTAAGCTGGCTCTTCTTATATCCTATTATTCGATTTCCTGTGTAGCATTTCCTTTTTTATTATTATTCAAAATGGAAAAGTGTCCTTATTTGGCATAGAAAACATCAGCACAGTTTTGTGATAAGTTATCATCAGTCCAAGTGGATGAACTGTTTCGTTGATATGTCCTTGGGTTGTGTAGGCGTTCTGGTGAACGTGGTGAATGTTCTGTCCGACACTCGGTGATCCCTCTAAGATATGATGCCCTTCGGCTCACCAGGAAAATATAAAATTTTCTTACTTATTTTCTATACTCCCCATCCATGGTGGAGAAGGCCACACTCTCGCCTCTTGCAATAGCCAAGCTCTCCCATGAAAACCATTTCTATCTTCACTATTATCGCACAACCATCTTTTAAACATTCAACTCAGGAAAAAAATCTTGATATGGCGTTGACTGCCTTATTTTTTGTTATGCAAAGCCTGTAAAGCAGTATAAGAGTATCTTGAGGTTATCTTGAAGTTATCTTGAGATGATTAAGGGGCTTAGCGTCCCCGTGGCCCGGTCCTCGACCAGGCCTCCTTTTTGTTACACACACCCAGGAAGCAGCCCGTAGCCGCTGTCTAACTCCCAGGTACCTATTTACTGCTAGATAACAGGAGCATCAGGGTGAAATAAACTCTGGCCATTTGTTTCCGTCGCCACCGGGGATCGAACCCGGAACCTCTGGACTACGAATCCAAAGCGCTGTCCAATCCGCTGTCAGGCCCCTATGCATATATGCATGTTCCATGGCATGAATCAAGCCACATGTGCTAAAATACTTGTGAAAAGTCGAACACTTTCTATCCACCAATTCTAGCAAAAAGAAAACTTATCTTCTAAGCGAACATATACAGCGGGTCAACACTATTTCCAATTTCTATAACATTCTCTGCCTCTACAAACTGTGGCGGACTGAAAACAAACTGAATTCATAATAACTTCAATCAGATTAAGACATAATCCGAGTAGGATATGAATCCATTGTTATGGCCACACTGGCGACGGATGCTGTGTTGGCTACGCTGGTGCTGCTGTTGTATGGATGTTGGTAAGAGCAGACGAGGAGTCACAATAACGTGGCTGAAATATGTTCACCAGACCACACACTAGAAAGTGAAGAGACGACGACGTTTCGGTCCGTCCTGGACCATTCTCAAGTCGATTGTGACTTGATTGTGACACAATCGACTTGTGAATGGTCCAGGACGGACCGAAACGTTATCATCCCTTCACTTTCTAGTATGTGGTTTGGTCACCATGTTGGTATGAGTGTTGATAATGGCAGTGGTGATGTTGGTAGCATTGGTAATAGTGGAAATTGTGGTGATATGGTGATAGTGGTTGTGGTCGTGGTGAAAACAGTAGTAATGGTAGAGATGGTCGTTTTGATTGTGATAGCAATAATAGGAAATTGTAATGGTGATGGTAGTAATAATAGAACCTGAGTGCTAATGAAAGTTATATTGATGGTAGCCATAAAAACGATGGTTGCAAAATATGAGGATCAATAGCAAATTTGAAGAGTGACAGTGATGAAATGAATTATCCAGTGGGTGTTGATGGAATATTAATGAACGCTTAATAATTAGCACAGCGGGCAGGTGCCGATGACAATCGACCGGCGTGGTGAGGTAGAGGCTCTCAGTGCTCATAGGAGCCCCCAGAACCTCACACGTCGGCCCCTGAGGTGCTCTGGTTAATGAACTTGGTTCGGGGGGATATTAATTACCGGCATTCCAGGGAGGGCCTCCATGGTATGCGATATAGCTTGCTCGGTGCTGGGTTAGGAGCAGCTATAAGCCCCTTCCTCCCCGGAATAGGTCTCCACCACTAGTCTCCAACTGGTGAGAGTCTTCGTTACCAATCTCAACCCTGTAGAAATTTCCATCACCAACCCCCTAGAATTCAATCCCAATATGTGTAAGGTAATGAAGATGGGAGAGAGAGGAGACGAGACGAGATCATCACTATAACGAGAAGGCAACAGTCATGAATCGGATTGAGAAAGATTTGGAGCGAATATGGTTCCAGTACTAACACCTGATCAAAGCGCACACATGAACAGGATAACATCGGCGCCGCACGGGATGCTGTCATATATATGACTATGTTTACAGAAACCTAAACCAGGACTCTTTCAAGGCAATCTACGCAACAATTGTTTGACTAATACTCAATATACAGCTCCGACAAGGAATCCACACATTGTGAAGCATAAAACAATATTTTCAAGGACGAAGATTCGCATCAAGTTTAATGTCAGAGTTAAGAGGGTTAAGCTAGAATAGGTTAGTAGAACTAAATCTTACAACCCAAGAGGATAGAAGGAACAGACAGGATATGATCACAGCATAAAATATAATGAGAGGAATAGATAAAGTGGAAAAGGATAGCTTACTCATATTGCGAGAAAGTAGGACACATGTGGAAGCTGGAAACGCAAATGAGCGGAAGGAATGTAAGGAAATTCTCGTACCCTGTACGGGTAGTCGGCCAATTGATTGCAGTGAAAAAAAGAAAATTGTGGAAATCAAACCCATCCACAACTTTAACGTTCAAATTCTGTGTATAATCTGGTTTTAAAGTAATTCACAGGTACAATGAGGCCAGTAGGCTGGCTATAATGAGCTGGATCTCACTTTCCTGTAGATACTGTTAGGTAAGCACCACCCGACGGAGTCTCCACCAATCAACCGTCACCCTGACGAGAGTCTTCAGCAATCAACCACCACCTGACGGGAGTCTTCCCAATCAACCGTCACCCTGACGGGAGTCTCCACCAATCAACCACCACCCGACGGGAGTCTCCACCAATCAACCGTCACCCTGACGGGAGTCTCCACCAATCAACCACCACCCGACGGGAGTCTCCACCAATCAACCACCACCCGACGGGAGTCTCCACCAATCAACCGTCACCCTGACGGGAGTCTCCACCAATCAACCACCACACGACGGGAGTCTCCACCAATCAACCACCACCCGACAAGAGTCTCGACCTCGGCGAGTCATAACTCACCCAACACCATCAGCAGAACGCTTTCCGCACCATCAATATACTTTTTATAAGCTTTCCCGCGAGGAAGTAATGGGTGGCAGCGACAAACTGACTGGCCCGGCAGCACTCATGCATTAGCGATGACTAACTCCTACTTCCCTCCCACTAACTTTTCACATCTCCCGGCTTCTGACCTGTGACCCCCCCGGACCCTTGACATTTGACCAATGGCCGCCTGTTCTGTCTTAGTGATCTACGTCATACCTACTGTCCATTCTTGGATTTTAGGAGTGCTGTTTGCTGACCAATGCCTCAATTTTGACCAATGTGGCTCTTATGAAATTGTACCGACAATCTTGCAGCCCAGCGTTCGATCCACGATGGTTTAAATGGCTCATTCACTCCAGCCATTATTCACTCTATCAAAATTAGCAAAATAATTCTGGCTATTAGAAAAACCGGGCGTTCTTTACTAGGACACGTCAAGCGGTTCTATCCATTAGTTGTGACATATATTATCGTATTGAAACTTTTGTATGGTATGCATAAGCATAATTCGAGCGATATTTAACAACAAATTTAGATTAGGTGTCTCGTTTCTTCGGAAGTAAATCACATGGAAGTTGGGAGTTACGAAGATGATCTTACGTTGCTCACTATTGTTGGAAAGTCTATTATTTAATACGTTATTTTTTCTGGTGAATAATGTTCATAAGTGTATGAGGGAAAGATCATGTTGTTTAGGAGATAGAATATATTCTATTCTATTCAGATTAATTGAATACAGTATTGTCAATTACAAATGGCAAGCCTGTAGGCAACACAAGTTGGGGCGGGAGTTGTCAGGGGCAGCTAGACCGGATGGTTTGATAATAACAGTGAGCGAAGTTGGAGGAGATGGTTTGTTGTGTGTGTGTGTGTGTGTGGGAGAGCATGTGATTGTGTGTGTATGTGCCTTTACTAATTGTATTTAATAATCGTGTCTACAGGATAGAGTTGATAGCTCTTTGGACCCCGCTTTTCTAACTTTTTTTCTGAAACACAGACACACACACACACACACACACACACACACACACACACACACACACACACACACACACACACACACACACACACACACATGATATACGATTTAGCGTGAGAGTAGTGGAAAAATGGAATGCACTTGGGGAACAGGTTGTGGAAGCAAATACTATTCATACTTTTAAGACTAGGTATGATAGGGAAATGGGACAGGAGTCATTGCTGTAAACAACCGATAGCTGGAAAGGCGGGATCCAAGAGTCAATGCTCGATCCTGCAAGCACAGATAGGTAAGTACAGATAGGTAAGTACACACACACACACACACACACACACACACACACACACACACACACACACACACACACACAAGATCCTGAGCTTCAAAAATAGAAGATCAAACATGCATTCCATATATATACTCCCATCACACACTGTGACCTCCGCAGTAGACATGCAGAAAAGCAATAACATCCCTCCACTATTTCACTCACGAATAAATAAAAAGGTGTATGCATTTTGAACGTCGTGCTTCACGGACAAGGCGTAGAGAGAGAGTTTACGGTCTTCCTATATTTTTCGCTCCTGTAGAGCTTTTGAATTTGCCCGAAACGCATTGCGTAATAGTGGCTTTAGGCACTGTATGTACTGGCTCTATCTATAAATCGATCAATTTATGTAAAATCACTTGTATGTATGTACCTTACCTGAATAAACATATTTATTTATTTATTATTTATTTGTACATCTGGATGATAAACCAACGAAAGCTTACCCGATTAATAATATATAAACTATAATGATATACGATTTGTATTTTATTTTAGATCTTGCTCATAAGCCATGTACCGGTAATATAGGTAATGAAGTAATTAATTTGCTTATATATATATGACAATGTCAGACCACGGAGGAAAAATGAAACAGGAATTTCCTTAAGTACTTTCGTATATTAATACATCTTCAGAAGGAGTCTGAAGATGTATTACACTCCTTCTCTCTTCACTCCTTCTGAAGATGTATTAATATACGAAAGTACTTAAGGAAATTCCTGTTTCATTTTTACTCCGTGGTCTGACATTGTCACATTTTTAATCACGTGTTTATTTTCGTGATATACACACACACACACACACACACACACATATATATATATATATATATATATATATATATATATAATATATGCGGAAAATCCACAGAGAAAAATGAAAGGAGGTAACGTTTCGACTTTGTTAAAGCCTTTGTCAAGGCTTTAACAAAGTCGAAACGTTACCTCCTTTCATTTTTCTCTGTGGATTTTCCGCATAAAATGATCAGTGTTTTGTGATCGTCAATTGCATATATATATATATATATATATATATATTATATATATATATATATATATATATATATATATATATATATACATACAGTATATATATATATATATGCAATTGACGATCACAAAACACTGATCATTTTATGCGGAAAATCCACAGAGAAAAATGAAAGGAGGTAACGTTTCGACTTTGTTAAAGCCTTTGTCAAGGCTTTAACAAAGTCGAAACGTTACCTCCTTTCATTTTTCTCTGTGGATTTTCCGCATAAAATGATCAGTGTTTTGTGATCGTCAATTGCATATATATATATATATATATATATATATATATATATATATATATATATATATATATATATATATATATATATATATATATATATAATATTTCTCAAAATAACCAACCAAACCTGGTGTTGTCAGGATGACCGTCCTTCTGTTGGAACTCAGAGAGGTAATAATCCACCTTCTTCCTCTCTACTCATATATATTTATAAAGCATGTTTCTTCATATTTTAGCAATATTAATTTAGTAAAAGTTTGTTAGTTAAACATTAGATTATCCACTAAACTTTATCTATTATCCACTCTCATAAAACCAATTAATTAACAGCTTTTGCCAACAGTTTGTGAAATTTGCAAAAAGGTATTAATTCACGCATTAAACAAACGGCAACCTTGTTACTGAAATAATCTCAGGCTCAGCCTTCAACACTGAGGGCCATGCTCTTGAAAATTTAGTAAATAATTTTGCATACGATATATTTTTGCAGTTCATTTTTAGAAACAGCTCTAACACGATTTATAGTTGAGTGAGTTGATCGTGCGAAATTTCAGTTAACTTGTTCACATGCTCTGGGATATTTGGGAACAAAATAATCAGGCGGGGACTGTTATTCCGGTCAATGATGAGTTTCATGGCTTGTATATCTATTATTAAAAAAAAATTGTTTTGGTTTTAAATGTGACGTGTGAGGTGTAAAACAATGTATTTGTAATATTGGTGCATGAACATAATATCAAAAGAAAACTGCAGAAAGCCCAATGACCACTACACGTGATTATGTCTCTAGAAACTAACTACATGTGCGATTCTGGAGGCATTATCCCGAGTCGTTTTTTTTAATTTACAAATTCAAAATGGATCCAAATTGCATAAACAATTATAAATATTCATATTGTTTGATTTTTAATTTGTATTAAAGAAGATAGAGTAATGTTTCTATTGAAAATTTCTTTATAGTTTGTTATTGAAGAAGACTTCTCCCAATCAATTTGGTAAGAATTTTCTGACAAATGAAGAAGAAAAGCGTTAGATAACTGACCACCTTTTACAGAACATTTATGCAGAGTAATTCGAAATTCCAAATCTTTAGATGTTTGACCTAAATAGAATGCATTACAATGTTTACACAGTATTCTGTAAATGACACTTATCACTATGAGGGCTGTTCTTACAGTTTTCCAATATTTTCGAACCCATGAAAATATAGTAAGCATAACATATTTTTGATCGATTTTTTCAGTGCAGATTTGTTTTATAATATGTTCAGTGAGCTTTGCTACGGCAAGCTTTAAAAAAACTTATTGGCAAAGCTTGAAACCATTTGAACCATTATTTCATCCTTATTAGCTCAGGAATAACAATTCGAAAAGCTCTTTGATACATGGACGAAGAAATAGATTGTTTAACATCATATCTAAGCCCAATTAAATAATGAAAGTATGAGAAATTGCTAGTACGTTTTTTGTAAACACTAACTTAAGAGAAACATTTTCCCCGTGAATTAAAATGCATGACAAATTGCACAAATTAGCAGTTAACAAAAATTTGTCTGACTTTACATTTGATGGCTAAATACACATATCATCACATGCTGGAATTTATTATCAACAGCTCACAAAAAACACTCCTAGAAGACAATTGCAAACTTGACCCCTTTTCCCATTGGAAATAAGATATATAGCTCACCATATACTATATTCTCACCCATATTCTCATCATATACCACTGAAATAAAAATACCCCCAACGGTACATGAATTCTCATTTCACCAAACGAATTGTCTTAAGAAAAGATATAATTTCTTTTCCATTATCACTTGGTGAGTGTGAGGCAAGACCATCTCAATATATAGTCAAGATGATATCACCAACAGCTGTCTATAGCCAGCTTTTACTTGAGTAGATCTTACAAACAACAAGACCAAGAGAGCGTGTAAAACGTTTGCCGCTCTTGCCGACCAATGAGAATGCCAGGCAGCAAGATTGATTGTGTCCTGGACGCCGGCGGTGTTTGTGTCAGGAGGTCGGTAGTGTTTGTGTCGGGTGGGGGGTGGTGTTTGTGTCATGGAGGTCGGTGGTGTTTTGTGTCGGGTGGGGGGTGGTGTTTGTGTCATGAATGTCGGTGGTGTGCGTCGTGGAGAGGGCGGCGCTGTCTGTCGTCGGGGCGGGAATGTGTGTGTCGTGGAGGGCGACGCTGTCTGTCGTCGAGGGCGGCAGTGTGTGTCGTGGGGGCGGTGCTGTCTGTCGTCGAGGGCGACAATGTGTGTGTCGTAGAGGGCGACGCTGTCGTCGTCGAGGGCGGCAGTGTGTGTCGTGGAGGGCGGTGCTGTCTGTCGTCGAGGGCGGCAATGTGTGTCGTGGAGAGCACGTAACCCTCACTCCCCATCTCGAATCTTAGTCTCACTACCTGTGGCGCCCAACTTGGCAACTCATTAGAAGTCGCGTCAATATTTTTATCTTTATGTGTAGATGATTGTTTCCCGCGTTACCTCTAGCCTTTGTATGCTTTGGCTTATATCGAGGTCCTCCTTCCTGAAAGTCAGACTACTGACTCTCCTCTGGGTGCAGTCCCACAACAGTTGGGTAACTCCCGGGTACCAAGCCAAACTATTTCTGTCCCACGCGGGTTTCGAACCCGGGATCCCCGATTGGAAAACGAGAACTAAGCCACTGTCTTAATGCAATGAATTATGATAATGCACTTACATGATCTGAAGGAAAATACCTCTTTTATCTATATTTTTAATTATACCACTCAAATACGATAGTCAGAGTGCTAAAGGAACACGTCTGCATGCAATAAAAGGCCCCAAAAATGACCTTAATTTGACTTCCAGTGAAATATGTAACGCGATAAACCCACACACAAGAAATTCGAACCCAATTTAGATAGATTTAGTTCACCTTTCTAAAAAAAAAAAAGTCATGTTTCCCGGGGTTTCGTTGCCCACTTGTGCGCTGTGATCAAACAAGTTCATTATAAGGGATGTCAGGTGACCTTGTTGCGTGTTCTGTCGCGTTAAGACTCTTTCCCACAACAGCAGAGCCTCTGATATTAGAGAGTAGTGTGGATGAGGGAGGGAGAATGCTGAGTGGAGTGTGGATGATGATAGAGTGTGGATGTTGAGGGGGGTTAAGAACTCTGATGGGATGAAGATGCTTTGGGGCTTATGATGCTGAAGGAGTGAGGATGTTGAGAGGGTGGGGATGAAAGCTGGAGGATGTCGATGGGTGATGACGCTGGGGGGATGAGAATGCTGAGTAGATGTGGATGCTGAAAGTATGAAGATGCAGAAGGCGGTGTCGATGCTGATGCGTTATGATGCTGAGGAGGAGAATTATGAGTGGGGTGACAATGCCGAGGATGTAAGGACGGTGGCGATCGGAGAACGTTTAAAGGGTGAGGATGCTGAGTGTGAGAATGCCGAGGAGATGAGGATGCTCTGGAATGAATATGCTGATGAAGGGTGAGGATTCTGAGGAGGTGAGGATGATGAGATGTCTAGATAACAACCCACCTCTGCAAAATGTTCAAACTAATGCAATGTTAAATTTATCATTAAAGCCAAAAGCAAATCAGCAGATATTAAAAAATAATCTTTTTATTTAATATGTGATTATTTAACACACAACAGACAATACCCAACCCCTCCCTTCCCGGACATGAAGCTAGCTCAAACAATTAAGTATTTTATAAAGGCCAATTAGTCTTTTACTAAAGCAGCAACATAAAACCCTGAGCTGCGAGGAAAGAATATTTTCTTTGTTCCTTTGAATACATGATGCAGACTTTTGCTCAGAAAAATTGCGTAAATCATCCAGCTATATTTTGTGATTTATATATATATATATATATATATATATATATATATATATATATATATATATATTATATATATATATATATATATATGCGGAAAATCCACAGAGAAAAATGAAAGGAGGTAACGTTTCGACTTTGTTAAAGCCTTTGTCAAACCAGACTGACCCGTCAGTCTGGTTTGACAAAGGCTTTAAACAAAGTCGAAACGTTACCTCTTTTCATTTTTCTCTGTGGATTTTCCGCATAAAATGATCAGTGTTTGTGATCGTCAATTGCATATATATATATATATATATATATATATATATATATATATATATATATATATATATATATATATATATATATATATACATATATATATATATATATATATATATATATATATTATATATATAATATATGTATGTATATATATATATATATATATATATATATATAATATATATATATATA
>WNGS01163947.1:1831253-1860248 GCA_020271785.1 Procambarus virginalis
AAGCCATCATCATGCTGAGGAATTCCGAGAAGGCATAATCTAACTGCGACGTTGTTAACGAAACCTCTCGTTATAGATGACACGCCCGAGCAAGACCATGATTGCAAACGGCTCGCGCGACCTCGTGTCAAAGTGCGAGTGAAACGAGACCTTTTTTTTCCCTCTAGCGGACAAAATTATTGATGTACTAGAACAAAGGGACCGTGACCCCCCTGTTATACATTTTGAATTTGTGATATGAAATTTGTATACACTAAGAGTTCTCTAGTATATATCCAGTACATTGTAAATTAATATATTTCTATAGAACCACCCATGGAATCGTGTAGCATTGATCCTACGCTTGTTTAGGATTATTGCAAATCTCTGTTAATCCTTGCATAAATTCCGCTTGAGTTGACTTGCAAGTGAAGGAACGGAGGGAGGGAGGGAATTATCAGGGAAAGCGCCAAGCCATTGCGACTATATAACACTTGGAAGGGATCAGGATACGGATTTGGGATGAGACGGCGGGACGGAATGGTGCCCAACCACTTGGACGGTCGGGGATTGAACGCCAACCTGCATGAAGCGAGACCGTCGCTCTACCGTCCAGCCCAAGTGGTTGGATGTGAAGGAACGGAGTAAACAGCTGCTCCTGAGGTATTTACATATCCCCAGACCCAAGACGGAGCAAGCCATTATGGAAGGTAATCGAACACAAAATCAACTTTAGTGTAAACAAACTTAGCAAGTAGCTGGCAGGCGAGGCCACCAACAGTCACAGCCCCGCTCCTGTGCAAGGTAAGCCCACTACGGGCTCACCATAGCCCGTGCTACTTGCCCCGCTCCTGTGCCAGGTAAGCCCACTACGGGGTCACCATAGCCCGTGCTATTTGCCCCGCTCCTGTGCCAGGTAAGTCCACTACGGGCTCACCATAGCCCGTGCTACTTGCCCCGCTCCTGTGCCAGGTATTTACATATCCCCAGACCCAAGACGGAGCAAGCCAATTATGGAAGGTAATCGAACACAAAATCAACTTTTAGTGTAAACAAACTTAGCAAGTAGCTGGCAGGCGAGGCCACCAACAGTCACAGCCCCGCTCCTGTGCAAGGTAAGCCCACTACGGGCTCACCATAGCCCGTGCTACTTGCCCCGCTCCTGTGCCAGGTAAGCCCACTACGGGGTCACCATAGCCCGTGCTATTTGCCCCGCTCCTGTGCCAGGTAAGTCCACTACGGGCTCACCATAGCCCGTGCTACTTGCCCCGCTCCTGTGCCAGGTAAGTCCACTACGGGCTCACCATAGCCTGTGCTACTTGGACTTTTTGTTCAGAGTAGCTGAATCTAAAACAACAACAACAGGCCACCAGTCGACTGCGTTGATAACGCTCCTGCCTCCAGCAGTGTAGACAGATACGGACCCTGTCTCCACCACGGACACACTCATGAACAGTTAAAAATTGTATATCGTCCACTATTTTCACACTATCATTCAGAGACTGTTTGATCATCACAAATACAAATTCATGACACAGTAGGGCGCGATGGCTTCTATACACGGAGGCTCTGTGGGTAATGGGAGCTTAAATCATTTTCATAACAAGACCACTCAATACCTAGAGACCTCTGGTGGTCGGAATCGTTGCCTTGTATTTAATAAAATGCCTCAACGTTTCCATAGGGGAATGACATCCCGGATGGTTGTTGTTCCTGGTATTTCATTATTATATGGCATTNGATAAGGTAAGGTAACGTACGTCTTATGTCTGGGTGCTTAGGGAGGTTATTATTTTGTCTTAAATGCTGAGGTAGGTTATCTTGAGCTTATCTTGAGATGATTTCGGGGCTTTAGCGTCCCCGGCCCGGTCCTCGACCAGGACTCCTTTTTGTTACACACCCCCCGGGAAGCAACCCGTAGCAGCTGTCTAACTCCCAGGTACCTATTTACTGCTAGGTAACAGAAGCATCAGGGTGAAAGAAACATTTTTGCCTATTTGTCTCCGCCTCCACCGGGGATCGAACCCGGAACCTCAGAACTACGAATCCGAAGCGCTGTCCACCCAGCTGTCAGGCGAGGTGAGGGCACTCTGTTTCAAATACTGAGCTAAGTAAGTTATTATGTGTCTAAGAAACTGAGTCACGCAAGTTATTCTGCCTCTGATGCTGAGGCAGGTAAATTATTCTTTATCTCGAGAGCTGAGGCAGTTAAGTTATTCAATGTCTAAGTCACTAAGATAAGTTATTCTATGATGATGAGATAGTTTAGTTCTATTTTCAGGTGCTGAAAAAGATTACGTATTATTTGCCTCAAGTACTGAAGAAGTTAAGTTATTCTATGTGTGTGGTAAGAGGCAGGCAAGTTATTATATCTCCCAATACCCGAGACCGGTTAGTTAATCTATGTGCCAGGAGCTGACGTCGATAAATTGCTTTTTTGTTGGGCATTTAGTTTATAAAATAGTCTGCAACTCAGATTGTCTGTAGCGGACAAGAGGAAGGCTGCACTATGTTCTAGTACAGCCATACGATCAACTCTGAGAATTGAAAACAAATATATTTTATTTTTCCATTTCTAACATCTTCATAACCGTAAACTTATGAGCGTAAACTTGCCTTCGTAACATGAAAGCAAGTTTACAATCAATTGGGCACGCTTTTGTTTCAGAATATTACATTTCGCAGAAATTCCTTTGCTTATATTCTGCGTTAATTGTATACTCAGAATCTTGATAGCCCGCTGTAATTCCTGCTACAGTTCTGTTGATTAGTTCCTATGTCACGAAGCTAACTGAAGCGTGACGACCGAGGAATAATAAAGTTTTATCATATATAATTACGTTGTTTCTTTCAGTTTTCACGGAATAATGAATTATTATGTGATAAAGAGCCCTAAGGAACCTCACCACCCACGCCTCCACTACCCCCGCCAACACCTACTGCCCCTTAACCCCAACACGCCTCCACACAACCCCCACACACGCTTTCACACACCCCATGACTGCACCACCACGCCTCTACCACGCATGCCTCCACCCCTCCACCCTTCACCTCTGTACCCCAAAGTCTCAACTTCAAAAGGTATCAACCTGCTCTCGCTAAGGCATTTATATAAATAATGAAGAGTACCGGACCCAATAGTGATCCCTGAGGCATCTCAGCCCTGTTTATATTTCTTTATAGTAATTTCTTTATAGTTTATATTGCGAATAGTATAAAATACCTTTAACGAAAATAATATAATGAAACGAAAACTGACGGGTGAGAGAGATGGGATAGGAGATGAAGAGAGGGAGAGAAGAGGGGGAAAAAAAGAGACAGGCAGACAGCTAAAGAGAAGAGGAGAAAAGGCGAGGGGAAACCAAATCAAAATGGCACGAGAGTTTGAGTAGGTTGTTGATGCGCGGGACCACAGGTACTTATTGAATATGCATGACCCTTCCTGCTGATAACATTATCTGCTCTCGTGAGGTACAGAGAGTGAGGAGTTAATAGCCAAAAAAAAAAAACGCTGGGAGTGAATGGCAGAAAGTAAAAAACAAATGAAATGGCAATGGAAAAGGAAGCTATGGAAAATAGGATGATATGTAGGACACCACAGAAGGCGTTGAGAACAGTCACGATGTTGGAGATAATGATAATATGATAGTGATTAATGTGTAATTATGATGATACTGAAGATTTGATTATGAATGTGATATTAGCGGGGACAGATGATGGTAGCTTTTAGCAGTAAAGGTGATAGTGGTGGTGGTAGATAGTACACGATAATTATGAAGTGGTGGTAGTAGATGGTAAAGGTGGAAGTGGCATTAGTAGATGGTAATGATTCTGGTGTCTATATATGGTTGACGGTACTGATGGTTATATACGTGTGAGAATGTTGATGTAAAATAATACGTGTGTGATGAAGGCACTAATTATGCGATGGTGAAGATAACATAAGGTGAAAGTGAATGAGAGGACGATAATAATTGCTTGAATGTAAAAAGCCTTACAAGATAAATTAACTAGAAAGTAAAAATCGACAGAAAAATCTACTAGCTCATACATAAAAGCAATATCTATCAACAAAAGGACGTTAATAAGGAGAATGCAAAACAAAAAAAGGCAAAGTACACAAAAGTCATTTCCTGAAATCCTGAATTTCTTCTCCAGAGTTTCTGAGAAGGCGAGACAGTGAGCTCAAGGCGGGAGATTCAATATATATATATGCGTTTTTTTACTCCTATTTGATTGTTTATGTTGTAAAATTTATGCTCATTGGGGAGCGTTGGATATCGATAAAAAAATTGTGTGGTGGTCGAGCTTGGGGATAGTGGTGGGTTGTGATAGATATATATATACATATATATATATATATATATATATATATATATATATATATATATATATATATATATATATATATATATATATATATATATATATTAGTATATTTTGGTAGCAGTCTTTCCTGTAGACATATGTTATTAAATATGACCGAAAAAGTAAGATTAATAATTCTAACACGAATTTTCTCAATTTTCCTTATGTTTGTTTTTACTGATGACGGTAAATGAAAAATCAATTCTCCAAAATTCATTCTTTATTTCTTAGTCTGACGCGACACTTGAGCGCGTTTCGTAAAACTTATTACATTTTCAAAGACTTTAGTTACACACACTGAACAGAGTTTAAACAGCTTTTCTTTTTTATACCTGCATTTGGGTGAGGTGACATGTTACAATGGTTTGGGGTGAGGTGAGAACAAACACAGAACACGAAACAATGGGTATAAGGGAAGAATAGATCTGTAACTGCAGAAGGCCTATTGGCCCATATTTCTTGATGTTTCTATATTGGAGCGGAGTCTTGAAGTGGGTAGAATATAGTTGTGCGTTAATTGGCTGTTGATTGCTGGTGTTGACTTCTTGATGTGTAGTGCCTCGCAGATGTCAAGCCGCCTGTTGTCGCTGTATCTATCAATGATTTCTGTGTTGTTTGTTAAGATTTCTCTGGTGATGGTTTGGTTGTGGGAAGAGATTATATGTTCCTTGATAGAGCCCTGTTGCTTATGCATCGTTAATCGCCTGGAAAGAGATGTTGTTGTCTTGCCTATATATTGAGTTCTTTGGGGCTTACAGTCCCCAAGTGGGCATTGGAAGGCATAGACGACATTGGTCTCTTTCAAAGTGTTCTGCTTTGTGTCTGGAGAGTTTCTCATGAGTAGGTTGGCAGTTTTCTTGGTTTTATAGTAAATCGTCAATTGTATCTTCTGATTTTTGTCTGTAGGGATAACATTTCTATTAACAATATCTTTCAGGACCCTTTCCTCCGTTTTATGAGCTGTGGAGAAGAAGTTCCTGTAAAATAGTCTAATAGGGGGTATAGGTGTTGTGTTAGTTGTATCTTCAGAGGTTGCATGGCGTTTCACTTTCCTTCTTATGATGTCTTCAATGAAACCATTGGAGAAGCCGTTGTTGACTAGGACCTGCCTTACTCTACAGAGTTCTTCGTCGACTTGCTTCCATTCTGAGCTGTGGCTGAGAGCACGGTCGACATAAGCCATGGAAAGGAGCGGAGGTTTCCACACTGCAGTCTACACTAAGGAAACAAACATAGGAATGTGCCTAAATGCCAACAGTGACTGCCCAGATAGGTACAAGAGGAGTGTTGTTAACGCTTATGTCGACCGTGCTCTCAGCCACAGCTCAGAATGGAAGCAAGTCGACGAAGAACTCTGTAGAGTAAGGCAGGTCCTAGTCAACAACGGCTTCTCCAATGGTTTCATTGAAGACATCATAAGAAGGAAAGTGAAACGCCATGCAACCTCTGAAGATACAACTAACACAACACCTATACCCCCTATTAGACTATTTTACAGGAACTTCTTCTCCACAGCTCATAAAACGGAGGAAAGGGTCCTGAAAGATATTGTTAATAGAAATGTTATCCCTACAGACAAAAATCAGAAGATACAATTGACGATTTACTATAAAACCAAGAAAACTGCCAACCTACTCATGAGAAACTCTCCAGACACAAAGCAGAACGCTTTGAAAGAGACCAATGTCGTCTATGCCTTCCAATGCCCACTTGGGGACTGTAAGCCCCAAAGAACTCAATATATAGGCAAGACAACAACATCTCTTTCCAGGCGATTAACGATGCATAAGCAACAGGGCTCTATCAAGGAACATATAATCTCTTCCCACAACCAAACCATCACCAGAGAAATCTTAACAAACAACACAGAAATCATTGATAGATACAGCGACAACAGGCGGCTTGACATCTGCGAGGCACTACACATCAAGAAGTCAACACCAGCAATCAACAGCCAATTAACGCACAACTATATTCTACCCACTTCAAGACTCCGCTCCAATATAGAAACATCAAGAAATATGGGCCAATAGGCCTTCTGCAGTTACAGATCTATTCTTCCCTTATACCCATTGTTTCGTGTTCTGTGTTTGTTCTCACCTCACCCCAAACCATTGTAACATGTCACCTCACCCAAATGCAGGTATAAAAAAGAAAAGCTGTTTAAACTCTGTTCAGTGTGTGTTACTAAAGTCTTTGAAAATGTAATAAGTTTTACGAAACGCGCTCAAGTGTCGCGTCAGACTAAGAAATAAAGAATGAATTTTGGAGAATTGATTTTTCATTTACCGTCATCAGTAAAAACAAACATAAGGAAAATTGAGAAAATTCGTGTTAGAATTATTAATCTTACTTTTTCGGTCATATTTAATAACATATATATATATATATATATATATATATATATATATATATATATATATATATATATATATATATATATATATATATATATATTTCTCAATTGCTTTTCTAAGGAAATGCTCAATTCTCCGGCACATTTTGGACCAACAATTCAATATTCTAAAAAAAATTTAAGTATTCCATACTCTGTAATTTTTCCTTCATGAATCTTCCGGCTGACATAAATATTTTGCTTCGGAATCTTATAACAAATGTGATTTTTACCTTTCCCCACTTCCTCTATCATTCCTGCCTTGTGTGCTCCCTTACCTTCACCCCTTGACATCTACCCCCTCACTCACCCTCCCTCCCTCCTTGAGGATACCTTGAGGTGCTTCCGGGGCTTATCGTCCCCGCGGCCCGGTCATCGACCAGGCCTCCTGGTTGCTGGACTGATCAACCAGGCTGTTGGACGCGGCTGCTCGCAGCCTGACGTATGAGTCACAGCCTGGTTGATCAGGTATCCTTTGGAGGTGCTTATCCAGTTCTCTCTTGAACACTGTGAGGGGTTTGCCAGTTATGTCCCTTATGTGTAGTGGAAGCGCACCTACCAACTCTCCCTGCTTCCTTTCTCATTCTTTTCACTTTATTCTCACCATCCTTATTGCCTTTCTCTATTATGCCTATACCATGTTATCCTTTACTAATTCTATACCAACGTCTCGTTCCCCATATTATATCCCCCTTCTAACCATCCCCTCCCTTATGTTCCTCATGCCTTCCCCTTCCCCCCTCATGACATATTCCTCCCTCGGCTGTTGCCGTGTGCCCTCTCATATCTCCTAGATCAAAGGTGTGGTGAGGACGGTGACGCGGGCAGGTCACGCGAGGTCACAGGGTCATGATGGATGTGCGGCTGATGTATGACCCGCCCCCTCACACCCTTTCCCACCTCACACCCCTTCCCTTCCTCACAACCCTTCCCTCCTCACGCGAGAACACCTCCACGACACCAACTCCGCCAAATAATATATCGTTAGTTTCTTCCTTCAGCGTCAACAACATTCCAACCAAAAAATGATTCCGTTGCGCATTCTCCTTCGTCCACTTTCTGTTTGTTTGGCGAGTCATTCCTATCTGTCATGTTCTCAGTCCCGTTACTTCTGATCAGTTTACCAGTCTCTAATATGTTGAGTGGCTGCAGAGGGGATGCTGAGGTTGTGGGTTCTTCAAACACTAAGTTTTAAAGTGAATGATACAGATAATTTAAGATACTTTTGTCACGGACAAATCTCTTAAACAACAGCACCACAAAATGTTTCCAGAGGAGCGTGACAATCACCACCGCTGATGATCGATTTCCTCGGTTCAAAACACAGCTTCTGCCTGGATACGCCCGGCGGTACAAATTACTGTGGTTACCCCTTGGTTAAATCACTTTGCCATTACTTCTCCTGCCCCGCCTTCACCTTTTCACCATTTACTTTCTCTGATCTAGCCACTCCAACTAAGTAGAGGAAATAAAGTCCCCCTCCCACCCTTTTTTTTTTTACTTTTTATTTTAGTCAAGCGTTTAGATTTGGCTTCAGGGCTTACTAGGGCTGCAGACGACGAGTCACAGCGTGGCTGAAAATATGATGACCAAAGCACATTAGAAATTGGAAGAAACGAAGACGTTTCGGTCCGTCCTGGACCATTATCATGTCGTGTGATAGAAGAGAAGAAGAGACATGCAAATGAATAAAGTAAGAGATTGAGACGAAAGGTAAGGAGTAGATAAAATAAAAAGGTACGAATAAAATGCAAGGTAACAATAGAATGAAGGTAAGAATAAGAGAAAGGTAAGAATAAGAGGAAAATTAAGAATAAGAAAATGAGTAAGAAAAAGGGTTAAAAATAAGAGAAGGGAGGAGGAAGCTTAAGTTAGATCACGTTTAAAAAGGTCAGAGCATTTAAGTATGTACAGTGAAAGGAAAGAATCAACAGCAACAAAGCCAGGACTAAGGTACATACTGGCCATGTTGTCTATCAAGAGCCGATTCAATATGAAGGTTTCTGTGAAGAGTAGAGGCAGGAAAGGTTATTTTAGAAAAAGGCCAATCCATAGGATAATTACAGACCCTAACATGACAGAAGAGAGAATTTTTTGTGTCTGTAGACTTAACACTTCTTTTGTATTCCTTAAGTCCGTCATTAGTCTTAAGTTCCAAACAATGTACGGCCAGTTTCCCAAAAATATTAAAGAGGACAGGACGAACAGGAAATAGGCAGACGCCTGCAACATTGGAAGCAGGAGCAATGTGAACCAGATTGCTATGAAGTGTTAGTTTGTCGAAAAGCGAGCTTTGCGCCAAGAAGGCGAAGGGTATTACTAAGATTTTTTAGTTCAGATATGAAGGGAAGGTAGAGCACAATGTTACTAGTGTTGGAAACAGGTTTGGGATGAAAGAAATAAATTTTAGCTAGAGAATAGGCACAACTGATGAAATGTAAGAGGCATCCAAAGCAAGAGAAAGACTTGATTCTGAAAGAAATTTCAGAATAAAAAAACTGAGGGTCACTGAGGCGTAGGGCCCAGAGGAAGAGAGAAACGAGAACACTTTTCTTAACAGAAGGGGGATGGTAGGAAAAAAGTCACTGTACATTCCACTGTTCACAGGCTTGTGATAAACATAGACTGAGACGCCAGACACAGAGCTGTGAACTTAAACCTTAAGAAAAGTAAGGAGGGGATTAGATTCCAATTCAACTTTGAACTTAATAGGAGCCAGGTTGTTTAGAGTTGAGATAAATGGCTGAAAAAGATTAGTCATGAAGTTATAGAGCAAAAATATCAATATAGCGAAGCCAGAGAGAGGGACGAGTATCAATAAAGGGAAGAAGAACAGTTTCAAAGTGCTTCATATAGAGATTGGCAAGAAGAGGGAAGAGAGCAGAACCCATTGCGACATCGAAAGCTTGAGAGAAGTGTTTACCATTTAAAGAGAAGGAGTTAGAGTCAACACAGAGTCTGATGACTTCGAAGAAAGCGTCAATAAGAAACGGGAGAAGAAGAAGAAGAAGAAGAAGAAGATGAAGAAGAAGAAGAAGAAGAAGAAGTCCCTCAGCCGCCTTCTAAGGAAAGAGAATACATCATCAAGGGCAACATCAATAAACAGCGAATCCACATCAAGTCTAAGCATCATACAGGCAAGCGGCAGGCGCAGTCTTTCGATGAAGTCATGAGAGTAACGGAGGTCGGCAAGGGAAAAAGTACCAAGATAAGGAGCGAGTTTTGGCTATCCTCGGTCGTAGCTAATTATTCCCGATCCTAACCATATTATGGTCCTATAATATCCAACGGATAATAATTATCCATTGGTTATTATGAGACGAAGAGTAACACCAGGTTTGTTTGTTTCTGTATATCGTAGAAATAAGGAAGAGAAGGGCAAATGACTCTGAAACGTTTAGCGAGATCAAAGTCCGGATCACAGAAACTAAAGTTTAAGGTTAAAAGAGGTTTTAAGGCGATCCAATGGGTTACAGGTCAGAGGAGCATATGTAAGAGTGTCGGAGAACAAAACATCAACCTTTCGGAGTGAGTCCACATGGCCAAGGACAACCAGCGAATTGGGCAAGCTGGGGACGACGAGGAAGGTGGTAATTTTGAGAAAAATTGTCAGGGGTGGAGATCTGATCTTCCCTGAACGGCCCATCTTCCTGTTTTGGTAGTACGTATAGGAAGGATCAAGACCATGGTATATATACCGACGTACAACACAATTATAAATTAAAAATTGGTACTATTGAACTGGCACAAACCGGAAAACGATTGTTCACTTATGTTGCAAAGACAATCTAAACTAACCTAACTTTACTAGACCTGATATATGTTCTCTGAAGCCTAATTTAATACATATATATGTACAATACTAGTCCTAGGAATATTAACGTTTGTTTTTAGCTTCATTTTATTCGGACTCCGTAAAGTGAATAGTACACAGTTCTACTATCTAAATGCTTAGTACGTCAATATTTGTACTATGGTGCACATAGTTAGAAAAAGTACTATTTAAACAGGAAGATGGGTTGCCCTGAAGGAAGACAGGTCCGAAAGAGTACTAGAGTTAAAATTTTTAAACTTATCAAAGGAACTAATGAGATCAATGCCACAGCGAAGGCCAGTCGAAATAGAAAAAATAGAAATCAAGTCCAAGATGTTTTTGCTGGTGCTTAGAGAGAGGGGAAGAAGAAAGGTTGGTAACACAGAGAGAAAGAATTTAGCTCAAGCATTGTTGGGAATCAAGCGATGAAGTGTGTTGTGGAGCATGGCAGAGGCGGTGGGAAGAGGAGAGGCGAGTAGGGTTAAACTCTTTTTTTAATGGGCTTATCTAAAGTCTGGCCAACAGGCACGCTTACGGCTCCAGGTCTTTAGTGGTCCGGGCAAAAGTCCGGATTTGGCTTTTCCTTATTTTTAGGGCCCGTGTCGTGTCAATTCAGTGTGCTAGTTCCAGCTTCAGGTCTAAAGAGGTCCAAGTTGAGTCTGGCAAAGTCGGACGTTAGTCCGACCTTGCCAGACTCAAGCTCGAACTATGAGGAAAACAGTCTCATAACTGGTGAGGTTATAGAATTATGTTTAAAGTTGGAGAGACAGGGATTACAGGAGGCGAGTGTCCCGAGTTAACTTGTGAGACAAGGTAAGGATGGATGGCGAGTCACTCACCTGAGTCTGTAGTGGCCTGTGTTATTAATGCAATTACTGAGGGTATTGTAACAACACTATGGAGCATACTCGCTCAAAAATATATATGAGGAAAACATTTGCTGCGATTAAAAGTTCACCGGGGAAACAGGAACGATTAGATAATTTTATATTTTGGCCATTGAATGAGCAAATTCTAAGGACTTAGCATCAAATTGGTTCTATTATTTAAGAACTGCAGACAAATGTTACTGTGGTTTTGTTATCAAATACTATGTGCAGAAGGATTGAATGACATTGTTCCACATTGTCCGTTAGAAATATTCCCAATTTGAATATTCCTATTGCTTTTAGGGATATTATTCGTCCAACATGGCTCACATTATCTGAACACTTGTAATTTTAAACACTTGTAATCCCTACAGTCCTCCAATGAGAATGTTATTTAAATCTAGCTTTCTTCGTGAACTTTTTCAGCCACTAGTGTAGCCCACTGTTTATTAGGCCATCCACGTAGTTCCACCGATTCTCGGAACGAAAAAAAAAATGTCGCTTTCTCCGGCATTGAAAACAGGAAGAACTCTCGTCTTCACACTACGATTCCTGAGACTTTACGCTTGGTGACCCACACTTTTTCCCAGATAAACCTAGCCTACACTTTCACTAGTGACCAGAGACATTGTGTCTGTGCTGACGTTGTCACCCGGACGCTCCTCCTCTACGGCACAGCACCTGCATAATTTTACCCACTATACTTTTACCCGAGAGCATTTCGTCTATTAAGGGACTTTGTTATCCGACATTTCCTAAGTTGTGATTCATTACACACACCACATACCACACAAATGGCAATAATAGAAACATGTAAATTGTTACGTACCTTAAAAATTGGCGGATTTCTGTCCCTCGACGATGTTTTAATAATTTACCTGAAATGGCATGAAAACTAATTATTTATATTATTTTTAACTGTTTTTTTTAATTAAAACCCTCATATGCCACAGGAATAATTGTACTTTAACCCATACATATAAGCGCCACAGGTAAATGTGACGTTTGAGCATCGAGGTGTTCCTTACCTTAGCTGAAGGACGAGGGCGCTGGAGTACCTCCTCTTGAATGACGAGGTCGGTGGATTACCACGTCTAGTGAGGCGAGGTTGGGACAAGTGGTTGGCACAACAGTGATAGACCGCTCACTTACACAAATTTAGTAAAGCGACGTAATACTTCAGCACAAGACGAGAAACACTGCACGAAAGATTAGAGACACCGACACGTACCGACATGTTGTTCTGTAACAACAGTTAAGGCGCTTTCTTAGTTCAATAGTTCGTGTAAAACAATTAACTACCCCGAGTCAACACCGCATCGTACAGCAGTATCGGCGCTTTCTGGCCGCCATATTCCTCACTGATATGCACAATGCACTTCACAGACGTTATTAATTAAACAAAGAACGAATATTTGCAGTACGCGCATCAATTATAAAAAAATCACGTCAACAAACTAGTCACAATACGTCAACAGTTTGTCACTCTTACAATATCCAGTCAAGTGAACTCTGCAACTGAATTCTTTCATCACTTTTCTATTTTCCAGCAGTAGCGTATACATTCATCAT
Organism: Procambarus virginalis; assembly: GCA_020271785.1. NCBI lineage: Eukaryota > Metazoa > Arthropoda > Malacostraca > Decapoda > Cambaridae > Procambarus > Procambarus virginalis. The sequence goes on from WNGS01163947.1 coordinate 1,844,251, forward strand.
GAAGCCTGTTCATGTTTCCTTAACACTCTTAGTCTTTCTCACGCCACTCACAACACTATACTGAACTGACGCGTGGAAGCAGAGGGTTGAAAAGGTCTTTCTTTCGACTTTCAAATACACCTGCTCGAAGCCAGGTGTTTCATCACACCCCAGATTGAAACCACAAGCCATCCTTCATCTCAAGCTTTAAGTCAAATGCTGACTTATATAGACTTACAGAGAGTTAAAAATTCATTAGATGACTTATATGATGTGAACCCGACGGCCCTTTGTTTTGACGGCGACTTGTGAAAACATTGTCCAAATGCTTCGTTCACTTCCTTTGTTCAAAGCGCGCGTCTCTAAATGTCTCGTCCTCTTAATCATAAAAGCTCGTTAATCCAGTAATCTAACTGCCTTTTTTATCGAATGCAAAACACTTTTCATATAATTATATAATAATATTATTTTATACTTAAGAAACTACCGTTTTTCAATACACACAGCTTTAAACTTATGTTTTTTAACTTTATAAAAGAATAATATTTACAAATAAAATAATAGACATAAACATGGTAATGGGATAGAAGTCATTTTCACGAAATATTCTAATACAATCAGTCGCCTCTTCTTGGCAGGCAGCAGGAAAGTGACTCATATTAGTGACGCGATATTAGGGACCTCACACTTGGAGCAAGTTTTCGGCAGTCCATTGTAAGGACAATTAATGTTGCGACCCGCCACTTACACTGATGAAGGAATATTTCGGTTAAGTTCCATTTTCACTGTTCTAATACTATTGAAAATGTCTTTGGCTGCACTAAATGTATGTTATATTCAGACGAACACTGTCCACTTTTCTATATTGAGCAAGTATATTAGCAATAGTCTCATTCAACATTTCAAAGAGAGCATCCCTCACATAAACATACGTAAACATCTTACACAAATTTGTTGCTTGCACTGAACCTTTCCCATTACTCAAACTGATAAGGCCAGTTACCATACTTCTTCAGATAATCAGAAAATGTCACACTGCTTTTAAATTTAACCACCACTCTTGTTTCTACGAAGCATTTAAAAGCCAACCAATTCCTCCTACTTGATCTGTAACACTTCACAGATTGTCGTGCAGACAAGTTAATAATCAATATGACAACTAAATTTGAGTCCAACGGATACCTTACGCCAAAATGTACGTGTGTAGGAGCCTATTATATAACGTGCTCCCCCTCCTCGACATTGTATGATACTCAGGTGAGGTGGGCGGGCCGCGGGTAGAAACAAACGAGCCAGCTCGCTGGTTTGACCAGTAGCTACCCTGACACACGTCTGCACTGTCCGGCGGGCAGGTCCAGACCTCTCACAGCGGTAAACTTACATAATACGTTTTAGGGGACGGTCACATGGGGACGGCGGAAGCTTGGAGGAAGAGTTTGCCGATGCTTATGAGGAAAGATTGAATAATATGAGTAAAAATTACGTGAGTGAAATATTTAGGGAACGTGCGATTGGAAAATACGATATGAGTAATGCATTTGGCCAATGTTTTGAGGCAGAACTGTGATGAAACGCCACCTATCATCGAGTGGTGTTTTTGAGCGAGTTCATTCGAATCTTGAAAGGTAGACCTGAGCTCTATACTTAGGGTTCAGGTCTACCGGGGTCAAGTCACAGCCCGTCCTTATAAACCAAGGCTAAATACTCATTATTCTAGCCGTCAGAATGCCTGTTTACGAACGTGAAACACTGCACACGATCACAACAGATTACGTTCGAACCTTTCTGGAACAGTGCTTTGCTGACGTGCTTTGCTGTAAATGCTTCACCCAATAATTTCCAACAGAACCTAAACACCATAACGTAACCTAGACTTACCTATAGAACTAGTTCTAATATGTTGCAATATTATTATATTTTTTTAGAAAACACCGGTTTTGAGTACACAATAAGTTACAATTAATAAATGCGTCTTTGTCGTCGGTCGCCATTGGACCAGCATTTCCTGGCGAAGGGTTGTCAGAGCATTGAGTCATTATGTATGGTCAGAGAGCGCTGAGCTGTGCTGTTGAGTGTGACGGAAATTTGAAAAGTTTAGCTGAAATTTTGCACCGCTTCTGATGTATAGTTGAAACAAGTGTTTAATCAAATTGATTTATTGGGACTGGATGCTGTAATGTTTTTGCTTGATTGTCGACAGTACAATTATAATGTCTTAAAGAGTACAGATACCTTATTTATACTATTCATGTCTGGAAATGTTCTGAAAGTGTACTAAAGTTTTCATAGAGTTTTATGCGAGAAACCAACCCAGAAAACGCCGCTACTGCTGTACGATGCGGTGTTGACTCGGGATAGTTAAGTGTTTTACACGAACTATTGGACTAAGAAAGCGCCTTAACTGTTGTTACAGAACAAATGTCGGTACGTGTCGGTGTCTCTAATCTTTCGTGCAGTGTTTCTCGTCTTGTGCTGAAGTATTACGTCGCCTTACCATATTTGTGTAAATGAGCGTGTCGCTATCACTGTTGTGCCAACCACTTGTCCCAACCTCGCCTCACTAGACGAGGTAATTCACCGCCCTCGTCCTTCAAGAGGAGGTACTCCAGCGCCCTCGTCCTTCAGCTAAGGTAAGGAACACCTCGATGCTCAAGCGTCACATTTACCTGTGGCGCTTATATGTGTGGGTTAAAGAACAATTATTCCTGTGGTATATGGGAATTTTACTAAAAATAAATATGCTAAAAATAATATAAATAATTAGTTTTCATTCCATTTCAGGTAAATTATTAAAAGATCGTCGAGAGACAGAAATCTTCCACCTTTAAAGGTACGTAACAATTTACTTGTTTCCATTGTTGCCATATGTGTGGTAGTTGTATATGGTGTTTGGTAATGAATCACAACTTAGGAAAAGTCGGATAACAAAGTCACTTAATAGACGAATTACTCTCAGGTAAAAGTATAATGGGTAGAATTATGCAGGTGCTGCAGAGGCGACTGGGCGGTATGTATTCGTCAGAGAGCAATGGAGAACCGCTTGATGAAAACAGGGGCCCTCGTTTCAGGGTTCCACACAGTACCTCTCGCAGGTGGAGTGAGTTCCAATGGAATTAAAACTTGATAGAAAAAGGGGCGAAATTTTAAGTCATTACAAAGGATCATGATAAAGAAGAGCAGCTTTCCGGATTGAATGATCAATTAAATTAGTGGCCTTGAGGTTAGTAGAGTAGTGGGTAGATAAATCCTTTGAGATACAGCATAAGAAGAGAAAAATCAGAATATTATAGGTTATAAGATGCTTGATAAGTGTATTAAAGAGGGCTATAAACAGCTTAGGGTGTGTGAGGATGAGAGTAGAGTTCTGCAGTTTTCAATGCCGGAGAAAGTTATTTTTCTTATTTCGAGAACAGGACGAAGCTATGTAGATAGCCAAATAAACAGTGGGTTACACTAATGGTTGGAAAGTTTAAACGAGAATTACCTCATATTGTCATTAGAGGAATGTAGGGATTATAAGTGTGTAACATGAGAAAGTATTAAGCCAGTAGATCTATGTAGCACTTTGAAGGACAATAAAAACAAGGATTTACAGGCTTTTCATGCCCATGCCACTTCTTGGGTGGCTTAATCTTCATCAGTCAATCGGAGAAGGATCTGGACTAGGACAGGGGGAGAGGAATGGCCTGGTTCAGACCTATTTACCCTCTAAACTCTATCTACAGGAACGAATGGCAATCTACCTGAAGCTCTGAGGCGTTCAGGTAGCGACTGAGAAAAATCGTCTTTTCAAGATCGAATTGCACAGATTTTGCAATTATTTACACCGGAAAATATCATAAAGATTATAGGCTCAGGTGCGCAACATTAAAGAAGCGTGGCAGGTAAAGCCTAGGTGAAATTTATCCAAAGAGTTTAAGTTGTCTTTGGTTCTTGGGAGAGATTTGGTAGTTATGGAAAGCATAACCAAAGTGAATGTACACTGCAGAAACCGCTTGCAAACCCTAGGGAAGAAAACTTCTGCGTCTGGGATTAGAAGCGTTTTTGTTAAAATTGAGAGAGAGTGAGAGCAAGAGAGAGAGAGAGAGAGAGAGCAGCAGAGAGAGAGAGAGAGAGTGAGAGGAATGAGTACGTTTATTGATAATAATTGTAAATTTTGATGCTTCTACTGAGAGAGAGGCGTTGTACTGTTGATTATCGAAGAGCGTTTCTCCTCGTCAGTGTGCAGGAAACACGTCAGTGTGTACAGGAAACCAAGCACGAAGGTCCTCGGGTAAATCTTTTTGAGACGCCTGAAGACCATCGTGGTCTTGTACCTAATGCATGCCCAGTATAGAAGCTATCGATCCCAACGTTAAAATTGAGGTGGTTCAGTCCACCTTAAAACACCGCTAAATCCACACTTCGATTGTGGTGAGAGAAGTGGCTGCGATTCTCGCCACTTCTGGTGAGACAAAACCACTTCAGATTTTACGATTGACACATCGTGAGGCGGGTGTGAGGGGAGTGGGGTGATGGGGATTGAGGGAGCCGTTATGAGAGGGAGGGGAAAGTGGGGTTGGGGAGGGGGGGGGAAGGGGTGAAAGTTGGGGAGCGATTAGGTGTCTGAGGTGGGAGTGATAGGGAGGAGTGTGGTGATGGTAGGAGTGATAGGGAGGGGTGGGATGATGGAGGGAGGGATTAGTGAGGGATGGAGAAGTGGAAGGGGGGGGGACACAATCCCGACCAGGAACTCTGACGTAGATGCCAAACAATGAACAGAGAAATATTGCAAATATAGATTTTTTCAGACTGGGTATAAATGGGATATTTCTAAGGACTGTCTGCCTAGGGAGGTCCTGGGCTGGAATCATTCAAGATATGGTCCTGCCTTTTTCATGAGAATTGTTCAGACGTTGAGACACAGTCCGCAGCAAACATCTATGAGTGGCACTTGTAAAGTGTTGTGAAATCCTTGAGGCGAGAATATATTGCAACTTGAACGGCTCGATGATAAGACGAATATAAATTCTGATAGTTTGTTTCAGTTTAAGGATTTGTTGCTGCGATATATAGACTATTATCGTCCGGTTGCTATGATTTGGTGTGTACAGTCCGCCAAGCTTGATAAAGACAGTTTTGCCACGATATATGTGATGTGTGGAGGATAGATTAAGCCAAGACAGGCAGTGGCAATGGCTGCAGTTAAGGGTACAGGATCTGAACCCCATAGTTCATTTAGATAAGGAAGTAACAGTATTGTTAAGCTAGTTAAATAATTTTTAATACACAAACGTACACACTCGTACACATATACACACATATTTATGTAATTATATACATATTGTTACGGTAAAATTACTAATAGAGCAGTGGCTATTAGGGCAGATGGAATGCCACGCACATTAAATAAAACAAAAGTAAAAACAAAATAAATAAAACTGCTATGTAGATCTCTTCACTGTGTGGTAGCTGTAGGATAAGGTACAAAGAATAAAAATTTAAACACTTTACAAGAACAAAAAATAACTTTGACAATTTACATGAAATAAAAACAATTCCTCTATGACTTGGCTTAAAAACACAGTGCAAAACTGAAAAACAAACAAACACGTTAACGTTACATAAAAGATCAAAATAAATGGCGCTAAAAATACTATGTACAAAACTGTATAAATCTATCACCACACTGAGTAGTGTGGCAGCAGGTTTAACAGGTATGAACACAGAGTCTTCTGCTGGTGGTGGCTGGCTGGCTGGCTGGCTGGCTGGCTGGCTGGCTGGCTGGCTGGCTTCTACATATATGGGAGCTTGACCGTGCAGATGGCGCTAGTGTCTCGATAATTGGAAGCCGGCAGAAGTGAACTATCAAGGCGCTTGTTGACCAGTGGCGCGGACCTCTGCAGACGCCAGGTGTCCTGGGGGTTAGGGGGACTAGGGTGTAGAGAGTGGTGGAATCTTGTCTAGACGTTATAGTTGCTTTTCTTGTTGTTAATTATCTATTCTTGAACATGCAGACGTGTTGTGGTTGAACAGGTGATGAAGGAATAGGTTCAATCTCCTTCTCTAGGGAGATTCTCGTGACAATATACATTCACCTACCAATAGTTTTTATGTACCAATTGGTTCACAAAGTGGATCACAACAGTCTCTATACTTGGCCATATACATCTGCGATGAGTCAGAGAAACAGTCGCTACTCGTGCCCCCGCTCATCCACCTGGACGGCAGCTTTACAGTAATGTATTACCTACAATAAACAAACTTTGCGTACTTGGCTAAGATTTCTTCTAGTTTACATTTTGAATGAAATACTTACACATTTCTTGAACACCATTGATAAGAGTTATCCCTGAACTGTGCGACTTTTTCACACTCGATTACATAGTGACGCGAAGTATGTGAATTGTTTTGCTGAAAGAGTTTATTCAAGTCTATGTCAGTAGGTAGTGCAAACTCTCAGGTGAAGTTGTAGCCTAGTCTAGCAGCCTAGTCTAGTCTAGCAGTTGTAGCCTAGCAGCAGTACCGTCTAGAAGTCTACAATCCTTATGGAATGACTCGTAGTTGTGCAATTCGTCATGTATAATAGTATGATGACAGGTGGAGTAATTACTGTGAATTTTATTTACCTTAAAGTCAAGATGAATTCAGAAATTATGAAGAGGTTTTCGGCACCTTGAGCATAAAAAATATAGGAAAACAAAGCCCTTAGGAAAGCCTAGTGACTCCTTCGAGACAGCATCTGTACATGTCACGTTGATATAGGTGAGCATGCCGTTGTGGCAGGTTAGCATGCCATTATGGCAGGTTAGCATGCCGTTGTGACAAGTGATCATGCCATTATGGCAGGTTAGCATGTTGTGACAAGTGATCATGCCATTATGGCAGGTTAGCATGCCGTTGTGGCAGGTGAGCATGCCGTTGTGGCAGGTTAGCATGCCGTTGTGGCAGGTTAGCATGCCGTTGTGGCAGGTTAGCATGCCATTATGGCAGGTTAGCATGTTGTGACAAGTGAGCATGCCATTATGGCAGGTTAGCATGCCGTTGTGACAAGTGATCATGCCATTATGGCAGGTTAGCAGGCCGTTGTGACAAGTGATCATGCCATTATGGCAGGTTAGCAGGCCGTTGTGGCAAGTTTAACAGAAATACACGTCCCAACAATGTGTAGCACTACCAATCAGTACAATCTCCTCGTCTGTTTGTTCTGTGTTTCACACCTGAACGGCGCGGGGGGATTTGGGTGAAGCAATTGACCTCAAGGAAGCTCATGTTATACAGGAATCTATTCTCCAGAGTTTCAAAGCGGTTTTTGTGCAGTGTATTTGTACAATGGTTGTTGTCCAGGGTTGCTGTATAGTGGCTGTTGTTCAGAGATGGTGAACCTAGATGTGCTTGCGGGAGTTGACCTTCGGCTCTTTGGTCCCGACTCTCTTCTAGCAATCAGAGGTGGTGAACTGCTCGTCAATGTCCCTGTGGTCTCTTGCAGATTTAGTCTCTTCTTAGTCATTTCTGCTCATCAAATATTTTTGGGAGTTTTTTTCAAAATATATTTATAATTTCTGGTCCGGTCATTTAGAGTTCTTAGTGAGCTATGGCTTGCGTGTTCTTNTTGCTGTTGGCGGTCCATTAAATAGCCCATGTAAGCCCCTATCTGAACTCTCTTAATCCATAACGAGGACAACCATGTCAAGTGTGACAGCAGGACTCTGTGGCCTCACTCAAGCGTAGGTCACGACCTAGACCCAGTTGACAAATTAATTGGTTTCCATTAGCTTCAGCAACACACCACCATGTGGCTTTTTTCAGCAACTCACCACCACGTGGGCTAGCTACACCACCAACACACCATAACGCCAAGCTTCACTATCACAGCATCATACTTGTATACAGCACGAACCAAACAAAACAATAACAAACCATTTACTAAACTCCACCAACACACCAATGCGTCCTTGGCTTCCACAAACCACACCAACTATCCCCTTGAATCTACCCTCACACAGACATCAACAACAGAGCGTTTATGTTTCCCCAAACGGTCAAGGAGAGAGAGTATTTTATGTCGAAGACGATAATCTCTTTTATCAAATTACTCTTTTTTTTCGGTGCGAGATTGCACCGGGCGCAGCATCCTGACAGATGATCCATTTATTGGAGAGTTTCCGTGTCACCAAATATACCTGAGAACCAGTTGGATGTTAGTCCAACGTGCTATTGACAGGCGACGTCCAGGTCATCAACTGGCAAAATTGGAGACGCAAATTGGAGAGGAAAATGTCGGTAAGGAACCACATGTAAGGGACTCCCATGTGGCTCTGGCGTCTGATGCTGTGGGATTCTGCTGAAGAAAATATGATGCCTAATCTGCTGCTGCTTCTAGAAAGACAGCAGGTGTTGATAGGTGAGACCAAAGAGCCAAAGCTCAACCCCCGTCAGCACAACTGAACACACACACACACACACACACACACACACACACACACACACGCACACACATACAACACACCACTGATATAAATGGGTTCGCAGATAAAAATATAGATACCACACATTCATGTGATATTGTGTAACCTTCCTAGTTCCAGTATCTGGCACCAGAATGAATAAATAAATAAAAAAGTAACACAAAATTCTTTTGGCAGCTTTCTCACATTCCTTCTTTTCCTCGGATATATATTTCGTGGCAGAGATATATTTCTAAATTTGTTTATCGTTTCCATTAGACCCACAATTTGGCCCCTAAAGAAAATCAGCAATAAAAATCATATCACTCATTTGATATCATTTGATATGAAACATAATATATTGTGCATGTTTCCAATATATCACAGTTACATTATGATATATGATTTTCAAGCCTATAACTTAACATGTGTCTAAGGCTTGTGAGAGACATGTTAACCTTCTCTACCTAGAACTGGGTTCATGTCATTCCAGAAAATTCTCTACGTCTAGATTTACATTCAGCAAAAAACCGTGCTTAGGGCCAGAAAGTGTAAAGTATTTTTTATTAAATCTTTCATAGTTTCCTCATTATAGAATCAAAAGAGTTATAAGATCAACAAAATATAATTACATATGAATTTAGCAGTCCCCGTGGCGCTGTGGTAAGACACTCGCTTGGAGTTTCGCGAGCGCTTTGGCCTGGGTTTGTATCCTGGCTGAGGAGGATTGACTGGCCGTCAATCCTTAACTGTAGCCTCTGTTCACCCAGCAGTGAAGGGGTTCCTGGTTGTTAAACGATTCGGCAGAGTCGTATTCCGGGGAAAATCAGGATTAAGGACCTGCCCGAAACGATATGCTGTGCTTGTGGCTTTACAAGAATGTAAAACTTGCAATGTATGCTTAGTATTGTTTCCTGAAAATGGAATTACAACATTCCTGAAGCTGCTGTTAAATGAAGCATTGTTCTACATGATCTAAAATAAAATAGTTTAAAGCTGCCCTATTAACTATTATATGTTACAACAATGTTTGAATGTATATAATTATTTATATATAAATGTAATTTCCGTATATCTTTTTCTCGCTTTTCATTTTTTTTACACAGGTGGGTATAGTATAGTTTTTGTTTTTACCACAGACGTGGCCACACATTTACAATGCTAATCAGGCATTATACATTTTCTTCTGCCCTGCATGGACAGGGTTAGAGATCTGTTAAACATATAGTTCAGTGATTTATTGAACAATCAACCACAGAGAGTGATTGTATAGCTTTTAAAATGCTAAGCTAACCTACAAACATAAATACACAGATTTACGTCTGTTCTACATAAACTGTGTTCGAGGTGTCTTATTGCATAGCGTCATTAATGTGCGTTTACAAAGAAGAAATGCAAATCTGACCAGCTTTCTCATACCCTGCATACAAATACACACACATATACATATTACACATATACCTACACATATCCACATAAATATACATTCACATATGCCTCTCCTACTTTGACAGGGTAAGTAAGCTTCAACAGAAACTAGTGTGATATTGAACTGATATTGATATTGATTGATATATTGTTATTTGAGTAATATTGATATTATCCACTGAAGGTGATTAAGATGCTTTTGCAAGCTCAGGTTATAGGTACATGCATTGTATAACGGATGTATTACGTGTTGTATAAGTACAATATATTGTATAACAGATGAGTATAGGAGTATAATTCTGTCACCTGTTCGTAGGCTTAGAGGTTTTCCTTCCCATAGTTCAATGTAATCCTTACCGTACTAGTTTTTCCCTGTAACACGCAAATCGGCTCATATCCAGACATCCCCTCTCCCTTGTCCTCAATTACTCTTTCGTGAAGGAATGAAGGAATTTTTAGTGGTAAGCGCCAAGCCATTACGACTATCTAGCACTTGGAAGGAGTCAGGATAAGGATTTGGGATGGGACGGAGGGCAGGAATGGTGCCCAATCACTTGGACGGTCGGGGACTGAACGCCGACTTGTATGAAGCGAGACCGTCGCTCAACCGTCCAGCCCAAGTGTTTGGGTCTTCGTGAATAGAGGCGACCAGTTCATAATTAGTGCCCAACAATTTTATCCAGGATGACGAGGAACAAATGTCCGTGTCTTCTGAGTACGTGTGTGTGTGTGTGTGTGTGTGTGTGTGTGTGTGTGTGTGTGTGTGTGTGTGTGTGTGTGTGTATCTTATCTACTAGGCTAACTACTGACTATCCACAGGATGTAGCCAGCAACAGCTGTGTACCTTCATGGGTACCTATTTACTGCTAAGTGAACAGAGACATCAGATGAAAGCAAGAACTACCCAAACGCATCCATCCAAACACGGAGAATAAACCCACGATCCTCAGTTGTGAACCGACAACTTACTCAATCTCTCTCTCTCGCTCTCCGGCTATTCATTTGCTATTATATTTCTGCAGCATTCTTCCCATGAGGTCAGTTAATTGCAGTGGTCTCAATTACATTATTTCCCCAACTACAAGAAGCTCAGAGCAACTGCCACAAAAATGGCTACACCTTTATCAATATATTATATTCCACTGCTCACGTGTCAAATACGACCTCTGTTCTACTTTACAACTAATATTAATCATACTAAAATAATAATAATAATAATAATAATAATAATAAAACTGTGAAAAATACATACCGGTAATTACAATAATAGTAATGAAAGAAAACGCATGATCAGGGGGGAGCTATTAACAGTTTGTCAGTAGTGAATAAACAGCAAACATTTAACAGTGTTTACAGGTCGAGGGAGGGAAGGAATTGTCAGGGGAACCGCCAAGCCATTACGACTATATTGCACTGGGAAGGGATCAGGATAAGGATTTGGGATGGGACGGGATGGAAGAATTGGTGATTTTCCTTCCTTCCTTGGGCATACCCAGAGTATAAGAATCCTCGTCATGGCTTCAACTGATGTCCTTCCCTACGTGTCTGCTACATAAGATGTCCTCCTCTACGGTGTCTGCTACATACAGATGTCCTCCTCTACGGTGTCTGCTACATACAGATGTCCTCCTCTACGGTGTCTGCTACATACAGATGTCCTCCTCTACGGTGCCTGCTACATACAGATGTCCTCCTCTACGGTGTCTGCTACATACAGATGTCCTCCTCTACGGTGTCTGCTACATAAAGATGTCCTCCCCTACGGTGTCTGCTACATACAGATGTCCTCCCCTACGGTGTCTGCTACATACAGATGTCCTCCTCTACGGTGTCTCCTACATACAGATGTCCTCCCCTACGGTGTCTGCTACATACAGATGTCCTCCCCTACGGTGTCTGCTACATACAGATGTCCTCCTCTACGGTGTCTGCTACATACAGATGTCCTCCCCTACGGTGCTTGCTACATACAGATGTCCTCCCCTACGGTGCCTAATACAAACAGATGTCCTCCTCTACGGTGTCTGCTACATACAGATGTCCTCCCCTACGGTGTCTGCTACATACAGATGTCCTCCTACAGTGTCTGCTACATACAGATGTCCGCCATTATGGTCCCTGTTGTTAAGTGATAAAGGGCCCGGCCGCTGTTGTCGCCACTCTGGAAGTAATCCTTCTGCTGCAGGCTAGGGGTCGCCCCTCTTTGCCCGCCTCGACCCTTTGCTTTATAGTCTGCGTCCACGCTCGTTTGGGTTCTCAATGGCCCTTAAGAGCTCTCCAGGAGGGTATTTTGGTCGCTCGCTTCCTGTTCCTACCAAATATTACTTGTAGAAAAATGTCATTTATATCACGCTATCCAACGAGCGGAATTTGATTTTCTGTAACGTGGTAGATCAATTATAGTTTTTGTTTTCCATATATCTACCTCGTTACTCTCTCTCACCCTCAACTGTCTTTTACTGTATAAAAAGATTTAACATGATTCACATTGTTTTGGTTTTTTATTCTTTCCAGGAGTCATGCGATGGTCGTGGGTAAAGCCATGTCTCACCTAGCTTAGAGCTCAACAGTGACAAAGTGGTCCGTAAACCCATTTCTCATCCGCTGGTTCTGATGAGGAAACGCTTGAATAAACAGAGCAGGATGAAGTTGATCATCAAGATAGTCACCTTCTGTTTGCAAGTGCTGACCGAGGAACTTGTTTCTATCTTGTGTTGGGTATATAAGGCCTATCACGAACCGCGGTTGGGTTATTAAGGTCACCACTAAAGCTTAATGACCAATGAGCAGGTATACCTTTGTCCTGAACGCAGCCCAGGATTAAGGTAAACCTTTAGTCTATACACATCGAGAAACAGTATACACATCTCCATGTATATACACCATTAGGAACCTGTTGGAGGGAAAGGTGTATATATATTAAAATAATACAAAAATGCGTCAGTATTATTGATATAAAGTAATTAATCCTTGCTTAAATACACGTTGAAAAATAATAGTGTATTAATGTTTAGAAGCAAAATATATACAAAAATCATTATTAATGGATGATTTTGTCCGTAATGAGGATTTCCAAGCGTAAAAACTCTCTGCGCCAGTTCACTGTCCTGGGAGATATGGCCGCATAACCCGTTTACGATGCTAGAATTTGAATGCAATTAGCTGGCAATTGCTATTGAAACGGCCAAGACTAAAACGACTGCGAACGTGTACAGTGCATGAAGTCATGACATTTGTTGCACTGATGTCACTTGCATGACTGATGTCACAGGACTGATGTCACTTACATGACTGATATCACATGACTGTTGTCACAGCCCTGATATCACTTATAGCACTAATGTTACAACACTGATGTCTCCTACAAAAGTGATGTTTTTCACACCACTGATGTTAGTCACAGGACTGATGTTAGTCACAGGACTGATGTTAGTCACAGGACTGATGTTAGTCACAGGACTGATGTTAGTCACAGCACTCATGTTTAAAATATAAATGTCTTGTAAAAGGGTGAGACCACGTACTGAAGTTAAGATTGTTCAACAACATAAAACGGCAACAACAGCAACAACATCGCTGATGCTTACATTTCCCGGAGGCTTGTGTGAGCGCAACTCGTCCTCAGGCTAGGTTCGTTAAAGCGGCGGCTGACCTTCAGGACGCAGTCATGACATTTTAGCGTATTGTGCATTAAAAATGGGATTGTTCGTTTTTCTATATTAATATTACTATATATAGCAGTTCTTGATATTGTTTGCCGTAGGTTAGGTTGGGTGTTTAGATTCTGTTGGCAGTTATTTGCATTTGAAGCACGTGGATGAATCACTGAGGTCGGTGGCAAGAAGTTGTTCAAGACATGATCGAACGTCATCAGATGGGAGTTGTGTGTGAACTGTTTTTCACCCATAAACAATGGGTTTGGCAGAAGGATTAACGAGCATTTGGGTCTGTGTTGATGAGGACGGGCTATGATGGTGGGGGGCGCTGTCTTGGCTAGCGGGAAGCCGCGGGACTGTAAGTTCGAGTAGAGTCTCATTTGGTCCGTTAGTTCGAATCGTTGTATAAATTATTTACCAGTTATTAAATCATTGGCCAAGAGCTCTTCAATCTGGCAACAGACCTCGCTCTGTCAATGACTGAGAATCACATTGTACATGTCAAGAAGTGCCTAATTCACTTCACGTGTTTGAAGCGCACCTCTCTAAATGCTTCACATGCGTACTGCAAATAGAGACAATTGCTAACGGGAACAAAACATCTAAATTAAACAAACTTAAACCTACCTACATACAAATCCATAATATATATTATTATTAATATAAGAATATTTATACATTTGTCGTTACGTTGTTCGGAAAAATGATTTTATTTCTAGGGAATGGCGAAAGCTTGGACACAATTGCTTATGATAGAATATAATTTTTGTTTCAATAAGTTTTAGTAACTAATTATTAGGTTTACTTTGCTTTTACTACGTGGACTTATGACACATTGGTAATCAAGGTGAGGTGAATAATGTAATTACGCCATATTGCCGGTCAAAAGAGGAAGGGAAAAATACAAAACGACCATTGGAAAGGCTTTTACAGCTGCGTTCCAATGGCCTCTTTAGAGCTGCACCTTAAGTGCCCTGCCTCCCCCTCCCCCATACTCATCCTCCACCCCCCCTTCCCTTCCACCCACCACATTAACACACACTCCCTTACACAGTCCCTCTCTTACTCCCTACTTCGCTTACTTCCTCCCTTTCTCTCCCGTCTCCAATTCTCCTCTTCTTTCCTCCCTCCAATTCTCCCCATCTTTCCCTTTCCTCCCTAGACTACTGTGTAATTTACTAGGGATTACCTCTCGATAGAAAGTTGATCTTGGAACAACGTAGGTTGAGAGTTCTGAACTTTGTACTGTTACCTATTCGTTGACACTTGCATTCATCCACTCACGCACTCCTGCAGTCACTGCAGGTGGTGATCCTGAAAGACACCTTCAGCTCGTAAGTGTTAACGTGCAAAATTGACTGCCAAGAAGCGCAGTGGCGATGATGTTGGAGTCGATTCATACACGGCGAAGATTTGCGACACCTACAACTTGTGTGGGTGTGCGTGGTGATGCCATCACACTCTCCCCACACAGTCCTCACCGCTTCGTTGATCAACATGATCACGCCTTCCAACTCATCACCTAAACCCCCTAAATTAAGATCTGTCTCACTAAGTCATTAAACTTCTCGCATTATAACAATAATTAACACATAATTTGGTTCTGCGCATTCGGTTCAATTAAAGCAAGTGCCGGGGAGTTAACTTTGTCAAGTGATTCTACTAATATGGTCCAGGGAGCCAAAATCACACCCACAACCGCTGTTGTTGGAAGGCCTGTTTTGGATGCTGTTATTTTCTCAATCGTCCACAGCTGCCGACCTCAAGACACTGGTGGCCTATGCTACGAAGTGGCTATTATGGTAGAAACATTCTCAACCAACGTCATTCTGATTGGTGGTCGCAACATAAGCGCAACGATGACCTCATATGAGCTTCTGAGTTTTGCTACAAGACGATTAAGGTCACCAGACGTCATCCTCGGTCTCATGTCATGTTTTCACATGAGGCATCATCCAAGATGGCGTCCAAATTACGCTTTTATATACTATGATTCAGATGGTCTTTGTCGTTATTAATCAACCAATCGTCCCCACAACGGCCATTGCACAATAATTCAACTCGGCGCAATTACAGGTGTCATTAGACATCCAACAGCAAACGGGTCATCAGGGATAGATCAATCTAGGTCCAGTGCACGAGTGCACTCTTACTATCTTTGAGTTTTCAAATTTCGACACTAAGTCGGCTGTGAAAAAACCACCATAGGTCGCCGGTTATTGAAATAGTAATTTGGTGAGGCAATGCTTCCATTCCCAATAGTCATGCTGGTGTGTGGGTTCGTTTTATAAACTTTATTTTAATATGATTTTCCACTCTCAGATTCAAAGAGTCGGTTTTGGTTATCGTAGTCTTGGTGTCCCGTATATATATAATCACTCCTTATATTTAATGATATCAAAATCCATAACAGCTACAATAAAAATATTAATCATATAATAATATTATTATTTTAGTCGAAATTAAGTTTAACAATTGCATATATAAAATGAATTAGAACTTGAAAACT
>WNGS01163947.1:1862066-1872293 GCA_020271785.1 Procambarus virginalis
AACTTTATTGCATATATATATCATAAAATATGACCACCCATTCTTTAAAGACTAGAAAATCATGAATCTCGTCTCTGAACAGCCAATTCTCCCGTGCGTTTTTGTGCACATTTTCCTGTCGCATTAATATTCCTTGGTAATGAATCGGTGTGGATGAAGTAATGGCCGAGTCGACAGTTGGTCAATTCTGATTCATAGCTCAGCACCAAAAACCCATTTAGCCTTCATGAGCGATTCGGCGCACATTGCTGCGTTAATGAAGGCCTTTGTAGTCCCGGGCTGGTAATAAGGGTGACGCTGCTCCCAGTGGTAACTTTATTGCCCACTCGCTCTCGTGTGTAGGGAAGCCGTATACCCTATATAACGAGCTCTTGTTGTCGAATAGAACACCCGGCCCCACATGAGGGGAGTATACATACCTATATACATATATTTCTATAAATACATAAGTGCATGCATATATATACACTTGGAAGTTAAAAAAACAGTAATTGTAAGAATTACTGTAATTGCAAAGAATCAGTAACATCGAGAAGAGCACTATATCTTGACGACCATCATTTCCTTCATTAAATCTTGGACGCCACATAGGATCTTCAAAGTAATCTCATCCGTGTACCTTTAATTGTGTTAGTATCTCCAGATTTCCAATAATATATATATATAGTATATACTATCATGCGTGAGCATGCTAGTTTGTGTGTGTGTGTGTGTGTGTGTGTGTGTGTGTGTGTGTGTGTGTGTGTGTGTGTGTGTGTGTGTGTGTGTGTGTGTGTGCGTGCGTGTGTGTACCTTCGAGAAGAATAAACAGTGGCGGTGTTGCCCACAAAGTCGAAACAAATCCCTCCCAAAGAGCTGAAAAGATCCCCGTCAGACGAAAACTCTTACCACAAAAGTTCACGTTATTAGAAAAAAATTGCAGATTCTGGCGGACATTAAGGAACACCCCCACGCACCGTGTTCACCTCCGGCTCGTAACTTTTTAATGAACACTCCGAGCATTATAACTGCTTTATAAGTTCGTAGGCCGGGGCAAAGTTAGAGTTAGCTGCAGATCGGTCGTTAGGGGAGAATATTAGTCTGGAGTTTGTTGGTACAAAGTGATATGAAATGTGTGTTTGTGTCTATGTATGTGGGGGGGGGGGAGGTAAGTATTTGTGCCTGCAGGATGCAGCTTTAGCCTCTGGTGCCAAATGAAATGATCCCTGACCTATTGCACTATGATATCTACTTTTGACATTACTAATGTAGTATGTTTCTACAACTTTCTCATTTCCTTCATTTTATTTCCCACTTCATATATGCTAAAATAAATTTTTCTT
This sequence comes from Procambarus virginalis, assembly GCA_020271785.1. Lineage (NCBI taxonomy): Eukaryota > Metazoa > Arthropoda > Malacostraca > Decapoda > Cambaridae > Procambarus > Procambarus virginalis. The sequence continues at coordinate 1,863,389 of WNGS01163947.1, forward strand.
ACGTCTCTGTGATTCATCCATTTTTAAGCTTTCATCCATAGCCAATTGTGTTCTATCGTATTCATTTTGATCATCTCTTTTTCCCATTTTGTTCATCCCCCCCCCCTCCTGAATGTTGAATAAATTCCTTTAATGTTTACTGACTCTCTCTTTCTTCTAGCGACTCTTCTCGTAAATTTTGCATAATCCGCAAACATACAAACATCGACATATAGAATTCAACTCATGAGATTAGATCACATAAATGAGAAAAAGTCTGGGTCCCAGCACCGGTCCTTGAGGCACTACACTTGTTATTCTACGCCAGTACGACTTCTCGCTTCACCCATGTTAACAGCGGACATTACATAGTTCCTTGAGTGAAACTGTATCAAAGTCTTAATTTTTTTCAGTCCAGAAATTAAAAAAATTACCAACCTTCTCTGCGTTGTCATATATATTTTACTTTAATATGGAACACCTATAGGTTCGTTAGGTTCGATATTCTTTCCCTGAAGCTCTGTTGGTATTGTTTATATAGATGATCATCTCTAGGTGTTAACGAGGCATATCCTTCTTATCCTTTCAAGTATCTCGCAGGGGATAGTTATGAATGATACTGGACTACAGTTTTGTGCAGCCTCCCCCTCTCCTTTTTCATATATTGGTTCCAAATTCGTCTTTAAATGATGACGCTGGACAAAACTCGATTCTCAATTGACTCAATGAAGACCAGAGCTAGAAGTATACTGAGGGCCTGAGTACCTTCTTTTACCATTCAAGAAGAAATATTATCTGGTTCCATGGGTTTATTTTAATTTAATGATGCTAGTTGTTCTTTTTTTCTCTGCTGTTATCGCAATATTTTGTGTGTGTGTGTGTGTGTGTGTGTGTGTGTGTGTGTGTGTGTGTGTGTGTGTGTGTGTGTGTGTGTGTGTGTGTGTGTGTGTGTGTGTTTTGGTGTGCAAGTACATATTTTACACATATCTTTGTACTTATATATGTAAGTTTGTATTTAAGCATGCGTGCATGTATGAATGAAAGTACATATAAGGTAATGGACATAGTAAGAGTAACTTGATGCCCAAACTCACGCTGGTTGTTAACCAATCACAGATAAGAGTCAGCAGATACAGACGGAGCATCATAAACCTTTACGTAGCGTGCTAACACATTACCTTCACGTAGCGTGCTAACACATTACCTTCACGTAGCGTGCTAACACATTACCTTCACGTAGCGTGCTAACACATTACCTTCACGTAGCGTGCTTATACCATATTATCTTCACGTAGCGTGCTAATCCATTTTATATTTTTTCTCCCTTACATGCCATGCAAAACCCCAAATTTGTTTTCCAAATAGCGTGTTAACTAACTTCCTGATTTCAAAAGTTTCTAAGAACGTTCGTAAAGATAACACCAATCCTGCACAGGATCTTCATTCCTACATTAACTGTAACGTTGTGACAACGTGACACGTTCGTTATAACTGCTGATGTGATTCATTTACCTCAACGATATCATTAAGAATATATCGTTTAAGAATATTTTACCAAGCCATAACCATGATTTTCCTAATTCAGAATAAGAATCCGTGTTATAAGCAAGAGTTATTTCACATCAAACTTAACCCAGAATCAGAGCGTTCTCATCTGCTTAAAACTGAGGGAATTAAACATTTTTTTGGGGGGGGGAAAGTGACACTCTTGTCGTGTCTTATACTTGTGCTTGTATATGAATCCTTGCCTCCATTCCTTTCAGGTGAATAATAAATCCTCTTTGTTTCTCCCTCACTGAGGTCATGTGCGTGTTGAGTAATCCGTGTGGAGCCTTCCCCCTTCCGTCAGTTGCGTCACACCAGTGCGACGTCTCCTGGTTAGTGTTTTCCCCGCGGCTCTGGCTTACAACAGGTCGATAATAGATTCGTTGCCTCGCGTGCTTAATGTCATAACGCTACTGTTACTATGCTCGGCTTGCCATAATACTGCTAGGCTGCCATAATGGTACTGTTGCGATGAATGGCCTATCATAACGCCACTGCTGCAAGGAACTGCGTGCCATAACTTTTCTGTTACAATGACCGGTCGGCCATATGGCTATCAATGGTCTGCCATAACGCTACTGTTACTTCGAACAACCTCGCTACTGTTGCTACGACAGTATTGCCACGACAAGCCAGCCATAAGCATAACATTACTAAGACCAGCCAGCCACAATGGCTACAATTGCTACAACCGGCTTACCTTCGTATACCCTTAACTGTTTCCCTATTTTCCTACCAGGACGCAAACATAATGTGGCTATCCGCGATCCTATTCTGAGGAGAATAGGATCGAATAGAGATAGGAGATCCTATCTCCTTTTCCCTATTCTGATCCGCTTTGCCCCTAATTTGTTCCTCACATGACGCCACTCCTTTCCTACTGCGATTATATCCATATATAATTTTTAGAGGTGGAGAGTTTATTCCAAGTCTCGATCACTGTCTCCAGGCTTTAATCAGCTGGAAACCTCGTATCACAAAGGATAGTCAACAAATTTCGAGAGTAACAATTGTTCGAAAGCCGTGTCCTGGCCGCAGGCTGAATGATTGCTGGATTCAATCTTTCCATCAGAATAGCGCAATTTAAAGTTATGCTATTCATAACAACACCCCCCTTTAATTTCAGAAGGAAATTTCCTGATCGGCGGGGAAAATATTGTTTTTTCACTGCCTGGGAGTGTATTTGGTCATGTGGTTCGTATGGCCTTATGTGGTATGTGGTCATGTGGCCTTATGGCTGGTGTTCTGCGACGACCTTGTTCATGCCCAGATGTTTGTGGATGTATCAGTGTGTATTAATGTAACAATTAGAGTACCACAGGACTCAGTCTTTACGTCAATTTAGTTCTCCATTTTACATATATGACACTAATACTGAGCTGTGTCATATAGAAATATCAGATGATGACGTTAACCAAGATGCAAACCCGCAAATAAAACTAGAGCTTAACAGAAAGGTGTAGGTGTTAGTTTGACCAATCCTGATTTAGATTCAGTGAGATTTTAATATAAGTGGGAAGGCTAATACTACTTTCTAGCGAGTCTGGAGGAAGTAATGCAATACTCTTTCAATCTTTGCGAGTTGTTATAGACTGGCAAGAATAGACGCAGTCGCTATAAGCAAGCTCCGGGAGATTTTAAAGCAGTAGGGCATGTGTTGGAGACTGATTTATTGAAAGACAACAACACTGAGAATGAGGAGTCCGTGGCTGTTCGAGAGAAGAAACAGATATTGGAAAAAATTGTCGAAGGGATGGAGAAGATAATGAGGCGTCTTGTAGTCAATGTTCGGCTTCAGGATAAATGGAGCATCATGGGAGAGAGACAGAAAAATTGGAGGTGTACGCCGAGACAGATTGAGTGGTCAGAAGAGCTCAGCTGGAGAAAAAAAGCCGAGTTAGAAACCTTAGCTTGAGAAAAAGAAAGACGATATTGAGCCAAATACAAGATGATATCCATATCTATAAAACAGGAAGAAAGCTCATTTGGAGAGAGAAAAGATGTCAGTTAACTGTCAAATGTCTTAACATCAAATACATGTCGGAGAACAATATATGGCCAAGAGTCACAATAATTATTGTGACTCTTCGCCTGCATATGGATACCACACGTACAATATATGGCCAGTTGTTTGAAGAACACCAATGAGCTAATAAAATAAAATAATAATAAAAAAGCTGGAAGGAATAGTGGATAATTTACTGAAACCAAACAGAGCAATGAGTCTGTACAGATCGGAAAGAGCATTTTTGTGTGTGGGAGATCCTAGGAGTTTAGATCCGATCCGTGTTCGTCTTCCTGTACAACTCAACCATAACTAAGGAAGGATATGTTGATTCATTATGTTTCCTCACGGGAATGATAACAAATCCATAACGTAAGCCGCATATAGCCAGTTTAGGAGAGAGATGAATGAACTCATGTATTGAAAAGCAAATATTAAGAAATTACTTCATATAAAAATATTAAAGGGCATGATGATATTAAATATATATATACATATTGCTTTATGAAAGGAGATTTACAACAATAACTTGAAAGATATAGGGAAGCAATCACAATTTAAAGAACGAATAATTTGTTTTCTTTGATAGTTCAAACAAATGGACTAACCAAGAAGACATATTTCAGAGCAATACACCAATAACAATTAATTACATAATAAAAAATGTTTCTTAAATTCGCACCGTACGTTACTAGCACACGCTTTCCACACATAAACACATTCATTTTGGTTAAACTGTCTGTTGCTGTTGGCGGTCCATTAAATAGCCCATGTAAGCCCCTATCTGAACTCTCTTAATCCAATAACGAGGACAAACATGTCAAGTGTGACAGCAGGACTCTGTGGCCTCACTCAAGCGTTAGGTCACGACCTAGACCCAAGTTGACAAATTAATTGGTTTCCATTAGCTTCAGCAACACACCACCATGTGGCTTTTTTCAGCAACACACCACCACGTGGGCTAGCTACACCAACACACCATAACGCCAAGCTTCACTATCACAGCATCATACTTGTATACAGCACGAACCAAACAAAACAATAACAAACCATTTACTAAACTCCACCAACACACCAATGCGTCCTTGGCTTCCACAAACCACACCAACATCCCCTTGAATCTACCCTCACACAGACATCAACAACAGAGCGTTTATGTTTCCCCAAACGGTCAAGGAGAGAGAGTATTTTATGTCGAAGACGATAATCTCTTTTATCAAATTACTCTTTTTTTTCGGTGCGAGATTGCACCGGGCGCAGCATCCTGACAGATGATCCATTTATTGGAGAGTTTCCGTGTCACCAAATATACCTGAGAACCAGTTGGATGTTAGTCCAACGTGCTATTGACAGGCGACGTCCAGGTCATCAAACTGGCAAAATTGGAGACGCAAATTGGAGAGGAAAATGTCGGTAAGGAACCACATGTAAGGGACTCCCATGTGGCTCTGGCGTCTGATGCTGTGGGATTCTGCTGAAGAAAATATGATGCCCTAATCTGCTGCTGCTTCTAGAAAGACAGCAGGTGTTAATAGGTGAGACCAAAGAGCCAAAGCTCAACCCCCGTCAGCACAGCTGAGCACACACACACACAAACACACACACACTGATATAAATGGGTTCGCAGATAAAAATATAGATACCACACATTCATGTGATATTGCGTAACCTTCCCAGTTCCATTATCTGGCACCAGAATGAATAAATAAATAAAAAAGTAACACAAAATTCTTTTGGCAGCTTTCTCACATTCCTTATTTTCCTCGGATATATATTTCGTGGCAGAGATATATTTCTAAATTTGTTTATCGTTTCCATTAGACCCACAATTTGGCCCCTAAAGAAAATCAGCAATAAAAATCATATCACTCATTTGATATCATTTGATATGAAACATAATATATTGTGCATGTTTCCAATATATCACAGTTACATTATGATATATGATTTTCAAGCCTATTACATTTAACATGTGTCTAAGGCTTGTGAGAGACATGTTAACCTTCTCTACCTAGAACTGGGTTCATGTCATTCCAGAAAATTCTCTACGTCTAGATTTACATTCAGCAAAAAACCGTGCTTAGGGCCAGAAAGGTAAAGTATTTTATTAAATCTTTCATAGTTTCTCATTATAGAATCAAAAGAGTTATAAGATCAACAAAATATAATTACATATGAATTTAGCAGTCCCCGTGGCGCTGTGGTAAGACACTCGCTTGGAGTTTCGCGAGCGCTTTGGCCTGGGTTTGTATCCTGGCTGGGGAGGATGACTGGCCGTCAATCCTTAACTGTAGCCTCTGTTCACCCAGCAGTGAATGGGTACCTGGTTGTTAAACGATTCGGCGGAGTCGTATTCCGGGGAAAATCAGGATTAAGGACCTGCCCGAAACGATATGCGTGCTTGTGGCTTTACAAGAATGTAAAACTTGCAATGTATGCTTAGTATTGTTTCCTGAAAATGGAATACAACATTCCTGAAGCTGCTGTTAAATGAAGCATTGTTCTACATGATCTAAAAAAAATAGTTTAAAGCTGCCCTATTAACTATTATATGTTACAACAATGTTTGAATGTATATAATATTATATATAAATGTAATTTCCGTATATCTTTTTCTCGCTTTCATTTTTTTTTACACAGGTGGGTATAGTATAGTTTTTTTTTTACCACAGACGTGGCCACACATTACAATGCTAATCAGGCATTTACATTTCTTCTGCCCTGCATGGACAGGATTAGAGATCTGTTAAACATATAGTCAGTGATTTATTGAACAATCAACCACAGGTGATTGTATAGCTTTTAAAATGCTAAGCTAACCTACAAACATAAATACACAGATTTACGTCTGTTCTACAAAAACTGTGTTCGAGGTTTCTTATTGCATAGCGTCATTAATGTGCGTTTACAAAGAAGAAATGCAATTCTGACAGCTTTCTCATACCCTGCATACAAATACACACACATATACATATTACACATATACCTACACATATCCACAAATATACATTCACATATGCCTCTCCTACTTTGACAGGGTAAGTAAGCTTCAACAGAAAATAGTGTGATATTGAACTGATATTGATATTGATTGATAATTGTTATATTGAGTAATATTGATATTATCCATGAAGGTGATTAAGATGCTTTTGCAAGCTCAGGTTATAGGTACATGCATTGTATAACGGATGTATACGTATTGTATAGTACAATATATTGTATAACAGATGATTATAGGAGTATAATTCTGTCACCTGTTCGTAGGCTTAGAGGTTTCCTACCCATAGATCAATGTAATCCTTACCATACTAGTTTTTCCCTGTAACACGCAAATCGGCTCATATCCAGACATCCCCTCTCCCTTCTCCTCAATTACTCTTTCGTGAATAGAATGAAGGAATGTTTTGTGGTAAGCGCCAAGCCATTACGACTATCTAGCACTTGGAAGGGGTCAGGATAAGGATTTGGGATGGGACGGAGGGCAGGAATGGTGCCCAATCACTTGGACGGTCGAGGACTGAACGCCGACTTGTATGAAGCGAGACCGTCGCTCAACCGTCCAGCCCAAGTGTTTGGGTCTTCGTGAATAGAGGCGACCAGTTCATAATTAGTGCCCAAACAATTTTATCCAGGATGACGAGGAACAAATGTCCGTGTCTTCTGAGTACGTGTGTGTGTGTGTGTGTGTGTGTGTGTGTGTGTGTGTGTGTGTGTGTATCTTATCTACTAGGCTAACTACTGACTATCCACAGGATGTAGCCAGCAACAGCTGTGTACCTTCATGGGTACCTATTTACTGCTAAGTGAACAGAGACATCAGATGAAAGCAAGAACTACCCAAACGCATCCATCCAAACACGGAGAATAAACCCACGATCCTCAGTTGTGAACCGACAACTTACTCAATCTCTCTCTCGCTCTCCGGCTATTCATTTGCTATTATATTTCTGCAGCATTCTTCCCATGAGGTCAGTTAATTGCAGTGGTCTCAATTACATTATTTCCCCAACTACAAGAAGCTCAGAGCAACTGCCACAAAAATGGCTACACCTTTATCAATATAAATTATATTCCACTGCTCACGTGTCAAATACGACCTCTGTTCTACTTTACAACTAATATTAATCATACTAAAATAATAATAAATAATAATAAAAAACTGTGAAAAATACATACCGGTAATTACAATAATAGTAATGAAAGAAAACGCATGATCAGGGGGGAGCTATTAACAGTTTGTCAGTAGTGAATAAACAGCAAACATTTAACAGTGTTTACAGGTCGAGGGAGGGAAGGAATTGTCAGGGGAAACCGCCAAGCCATTACGACTATATTGCACTGGGAAGGGATCAGGATAAGGATTTGGGATGGGACGAGATGGAAGAATTGGTGATTTTCCTTCCTTCCTTGGGCATACCCAGAGTATAAGAATCCTCGTCATGGCTTCAACTGATGTCCTTCCCTACGGTGTCTGCTACATACAGATGTCCTCCTCTACGGTGTCTGCTACATACAGATGTCCTCCTCTACGGTGTCTGCTACATAAAGATGTCCTCCTCTACGGTGTCTGCTACATACAGATGTCCTCCTCTACGGTGTCTGCTACATAAAGATGTCCTCCTCTACGGTGTCTGCTACATAAAGATGTCCTCCCCTACGGTGTCTGCTAGATACAGATGTCCACCCTACGGTGTCTGCTAGATACAGATGTCCTCCCCTACGGTGCCTGCTACATACAGATGTCCTCCTCTACGGTGTCTGCTACATACAGATGTCCTCCCCTACGGTGCTTGCTACATACAGATGTCCTCCCCTACGGTGCCTGCTACATACAGATGTCCTCCTCTACGGTGTCTGCTACATACAGATGTCCTCCCCTACGGTGCCTGCTACATACAGATGTCCTCCCATACGGTGTCTGCTACATACAGATGTCCTCCTCTACGGTGCCTGCTACATACAGATGTCCTCCTCTACGGTGTCTGCTACATACAGATGTCCTCCCTACGGTGCCTGCTACATACAGATGTCCTCCTCTACGGTGCTTGCTACATGCAGATGTCCTCCTCTACGGTGTCTGCTACATACAGATGTCCGCCATTATGGTCCCTGTTGTTAAGTGATAAAGGGCCCGGCCGCTGTTGTCGCCACTCTGGAAGTAATCCTTCTGCTGCAGGCTAGGGGTCGCCCTCTTTGCCCGCCTCGACCCTTTGGTTTATAGTCTGCGTCCACGCTCGTTTGGGTTCTCAATGGCCCTTAAGAGCTCTCCAGGAGGGTATTTTGGTCGCTCGCTTCCTGTTCCTACCAAATATTACTTGTAGAAAAATGTCATTTATATCACGCTATCCAACGAGCGGAATTTGATTTTCTGTAACG